>JAAOAN010000272.1:0-28141 GCA_013396205.1 Fusarium mundagurra | reverse complement strand
CTGTGTGGGGAGGGGAAGTCATGGGGGGGGTAGATTGTGCCACAAGGATCAAGTCGACAGGTGGAGGAATTTGTGTGTAGAGATAGGACTTGTCAGAGGATTAAGATTATCAATAAAGTAATGCCTGAGAGAAATTTTCTTTTTTGGAAGGAAGAGAATGCCAGGGGTGAGAGATCCAGTATTGTTCACTTCAGACACCGGAACCCTCCTGGCATGCTACGGCCATAGCGAGGGCATCCAGACCGCTAGGTGTCCTGCCAGCAACAGGGCGGTTGAGAATGGGCAAGTTGCGGCCGCTCAAGTCCCAAGATCCACTGTTGACACTGGGTGAGGCCAGCGGGGGCGTGGGAAGGGGATAGGGATCAGCGTCGCGTCGGCTCCTGGACGAGGATGTGCGGCTCGCGGAAGGGCGCCCGGATGTAGAGTTACGGCGAGCGTCAGCGAGGGATGTCCTGTGACTGCGCTGGCTGGTAGAAGAGCGACTCTTATCCTTGAAGTGGGTTTCGAGATGTTGCTTCATGTTGTCGGCGCGAGTGAACTTCTTCTGGCATCCAGCAAAAGTACATTGAACAGCCTTCTCTGCAGTGTGAATCTTTGAATGGCGCGAGGCATGGCCTGAGGTGGTGAAGGTCTTTTCGCAGCCATGAGTGTCGCGGTACCTGCAGGGATACCTCTTTCCGGGGCGCTCGGGCATAGGCGAGGATCGGGGCTGGCTGACCATCTCAGCGTCGTAGGAAGCTGAACGGGTGCTGTCGGCGTATTGGGCATGCTTCGCGTCCATGTTGTAGTCCTGAGGAATCGTGTACATGACCTGTTGTCGAGGGTAGTAGTCGACGTTGGGAGTCAGAGGAGAAAGAGGATCGTTGCTCATTTGAGAGTCATAAGAGTCGGAACGAAGAAGTTCGGGAGTGTTTGGCGAAGAAGAACTGCTGCCCGGGGTGGGGTATGATTGAGTGAAGGCATAGCTGGAGTGAGAGTGGAAGCTGAGAGGTGGTCGTTGCGTTGGCTGTTGTTGTTGGTGTTGTTGTTGTTGGGAAGCAGTTTCGTCGTTAAGGAGTGAAACTCGTCGACCAGCGGCGTTGATTGCGTGCATTGTCATTGCGGCAGTGATTGTGAGCTGCTCTTGGTAACTTTGGTAGTTGCAGTAAGATCAGTAGAACACAGCTACTGATCAGATCAGACTGGGTGACTTGATGCGCCTGGATATGGTTGCAGCTCCGAGGGAAGCGAGGCGGACCCAAAAAGCGGGATGGCTAGTCGCGGAGCTTGTCTGGACTCGAGGGGACCGAACGAAGGGATTGATAGCTCAAAATCGCCTCCGCTTTTTTAGAACACGAGACTGATGGGTTTCTCGTGGTCCGTTGCGTACGTGTTCCTGAAGAGAAAAAAAAAGACAGGGGTCCGGTAGTGGTAGCCAAGGGAGCAAGGAGCTGATTGATTATGGCGGTGTCAATTCTGCAATCTTGGTAGTAAGGAAGCAGAGTAGTTGGACGTTTGATATCAAGTTCATGTATTGCACAGAAAAATAAGTAAAGATCTGGCACAAGTGGTGATTGTTGTTGTTTAGATAATGGAGGTTGCCGAGGAATCCAGTTGACAAGCCAGAGCCGAAGCCAAGGAGCAACGATAAAACAGACGGAAAGGGTGACTGGATACACAACACAGGAACGGATATAACAAGCAAGTATCCGTTGATGATCAGCCCAAGATGGAAGCAACTTTGTGAGATGAGAGTATATCGTAGTAAGTAAATAAAAGTATGAAGAGTGAAGAACACCAAACAAAGCGAGGCTGGAAATGATGGATGGCTGGAGCTTAAGTTTATAAGTAACCCGTTGGATTCACAAGGAGGAAACCAAGGGGAGTGGGAGTGGGAGTGGGAGAGAGTACGTATAGAACGAAGGGAAACAGAGCACACGCCTCTCGGTTGAGGGGGGTACTGCGGGCAGTAAGAGCAAAGAAGGGAAAAGAAGGGATAGAATTAGGGTGGGAATCAAGCATGGGATTTTTTGCGCAACCCCATCGATCGATGAGATCGAGAAAAATGTCGAGTCTGAATTGAGAGTTACGATGAATGGACGTAACTTGGGTAGGTTGGCCTGGATGAGCCACACACATCCTAGAGCATGGGGTCCACCAGCAACAGACACTGGTGTGTCGTTAACTCCTTTTCTTTTTCTCCCCTTCTCTCCTCTTCTGTTCAGAGTGTTCAACTTTGATGGAGAGGAGGAGAGAGAGGGGGGGAGGGGTGTGGGGAGCATTGTGGCACTGGCCTCCAAAAACGAACCCTGGGTTGGCATGGGAAACTCTCCAAAGACGCACCTGCCCTGAGAGTCATCAGCAAGCTCCCGCTCCCCCTCACCATTTGTCCCCAGGCAGGCCAGCCAGGGCTCGGCGGTCAGGCTGGTGCAACCGCTGAGACAGTTTTGGCCGGAGCTTACTGGAGGACAGTGGAGGTGGTAGTGATAGGTAGTGGTAGCATCCACTAGCCACCTCGGAGTGATGAAAAAATAAATGCACCTCACAAATGGACCGGATTAAGAATAAGGTGGGTTGCCTTGATGTTCCCCAGTTACCTACCTTACGCAACCGACTTGACATTTCGAAGCATGCAAGAACAGAGGGAACTGCGTCAGATACAGGTTTCTCTCTCTAATCGCTTCTTCTTTGTCACAGAAGAATATTCCGTCCTCCTTGTTTCTTCTATTTGCTGCGGCGCGATTTCGCGCTCTTGTTTTTGTCTCTTCCTTGGTAAGTGGGAACACAGGCTGGTGTGGGGTGGCTTGCCAGGGACGAAGGGGCTTTAATGGCCTCCAGTTGCAACCACCGAGCTCTTGCCAGGGTCGATGAAGGATAACCGCCAAGGAACAGCAGGTGTGAGGCGGCCATAGGCTTGCTTTTGACCTTCTTTTAGCGCAAGCCATCTTTAGAGTCCTTTTTTCTGGGAACACTATCCCCCAAATAGCTCTCGCTCAGCGAAGCAATTGTACCTATGTGCAGTAGCTAAGTAGGTAGTCCTTCACCTCACCTCCAGCTTCCATGTAATGTCGATCATTCGCGACCATCCACCTTAGACTAATCACAATAAACGGATAGGTACTGAAGATTGTTGAACTTCACCTTGCTTTGCTTTGCTTTGCTTTGCTTTGTTTTGCTTTCTGCTCAGTCTTTTCCTGCAGGCAGTGATTTCCTTGCAGGGCTTTCCACCCTCCTATCCCATTGCTACCACATAATGTGCCCTGTGTTGATTGACACTGGACTCACCGGCGCCCACTCGGTCGGATGCTGCGCCAGGAAACATTTTCTAATCACAACGCACAACCCATATGTCTAAACCCAAAGATGTTGTTCTTTGATTTTGCACTCGGTCGAAAATCCTTCACCCGGCTGCATCGAGGTGGCCGCGGCGGGACACGCTCATATTACAATACGTTAATACCTTAGTAGTGTACCATAGGTATCTGCGCTGATGAGTCGACGACTACTGCACCTATCCTACGGAACGGCACTCCGGGACTTGGACCCTGATTTCCAAACTGTAATCTCGATCCCTAGGCTTGGGGCGTCACCATGACGGATAGCCGGATCAGATGAGCTAGTGAGAGAGTACCTGGGACCTCGAGACACCGTACATATTCTAATCGCACCATGGTGACGTCAACTTCACAACAAGCAAGCCATTAGCTAAAGGTCCAGACTTCCAGAGGGACGCTACAGTAATCGCTGAATCTCTGGCCAACTGAGCGACACCAGCTCCAGGTAGCGGCGACCCTTGATCATTCATTATCACTAGAGTTAACGGTTACACAAAAGCAAAACGGACCCAAGCACAGTACATATTGTATGACAGACACTCCCCTATAGAGCTCATGCAGGGCTTAATCCTGTCACTTTCAGGAAACTGTCTGTACTCTACAAGTCGGACCCTGCAAATCTCCTGCCAACCCAGGGGCTTGCATACCCAAGTTTTACGCAAAGAATACGTTGAAAAGAAAACACCGAGACACAGGCATCGGGTATTGTGAACTTGCACTTGAAAAGACAGTCAGCTCTGGGCAAACTAAACAACCTACCTACCTACCTACTGTACCTATACAATGCAACATACAGTGTGATGCTTCATGGAACGATGGGGTTTCGGTTAACTTTTCCCCGCTCTTCACCCATACTCGTCCCTCTTCAACACCAACATGCTTATCAACGACATTCAGAAGGAGGGGGCAAGGAGAGGCAAGAAAACCTAGAGCCTTTATCCTACGGGATAAAAACAACTGATCTAAAGGACTCCCAAGTTCACATTAAATTTAGTTGAATATTTTTATCACCTTCTGTAGTTTTCTTGCTCCCTGAGGCTGAGGGGGGCTCATGCAAGGCATTGAGCAAAGAGAGGCGTCATGGTGACAGCGTCTGGCTGATGAGATTAAAGAACAGGCCCCTCTTCCTAGCGACTGTAAAGAAAAATAAAACTGCGGCGCTGACCCACTAATAAGACACATCTGCTCCATTTACTGCCCGCAACCAGCAACGGGCTTTGGGATGAGACGAGGGCGGGCCAGAGTGGATCATGCCGGGGCACGTTCCCCAGAGCTAGAGTGGCTAGCAAGGGCTAGTAAGGCACAAACACCCCTAGATGCTACGCTGCGCTGCCTGAGTTGCTTTCAGCACCAGAGCTCAGCGTGTCCGGCTCTGGTCAGCTTCGCAAGCAGGTAGAAAGTGGAGGCGGCGGGGGGCGGACGACAATCCCCTTAACGCTAAAGCTTCCAGGGTCGTCCCCAAGGGTCTCCCATCAGGACTGGGGATAGAAACTCCATCGACCAATAATCGGAAAAGATCGAGAAAATGGCGATCAAGGGAGTTTTACTGTGGTTCCAGGGTGGGGACCGACCCAATGCCAACATTTTGACTGTTTGTGGCCTGCACCAGCCGCAACAGCAGCAACTTCTGGAGAGGCTCGGCCAATTAACCCATGACAAGTACCAGAGGGCACGAAAACTTCCTAGGGACCTGGGTAGGTATGGAAGCAAAAACTGAACCTGTTGTTCGCTGCCAAGGTTTTGCAGGTTTCTAGTGCTCGAGATTGAATGAAATATGTAACTCTGTTTTAGGAGCCACATGGCAAATAACAGCATCATTCAAGATGCCATGTTCTGTAACTTGACCATCAGGATGGGCGTGCCGAGGAGTGAATTCTCTCGTCAAACCTCACCTCGTCTTTTTGTTTCTTGGCCAATCAACCTTGTGCGGATGCCCTCCGGTAGTCACCGTGGGAACTCTCGACTCTATCTTGTCGTTTCTCTTCCATCCCACAGCGCCCCATCAACAGTGCAAGAAGTGCCTGCGATTTGTTTGTTCGGGCGCGGACCCAACCCCGGCCGCCGAAGGGTGTCGCAATGGAGTTGACGAACCCTGTTGAAGACTCAGCTCAGGTGGTTTCCCCATCTCGGCAAGATGGGGTTTGTTGAAGGAGCCTGGAGGAGCCATTGCAGCCAATGACACCCAGCGACACTTCCTGATAACCTGATGAATGAGGAGGTTTCCCATATGATCCGTTGAAGCTGACTGGCTCACTTCTGACTGGTTTAATTGACCCTGGCTTCTGACTCCTTACACCCCCTCTCTCTTGAATCGCCAGATTGACTTCCACTTTGCAGCTGTGTACTGCTGTATGTACATACTGTACCTATATGCCAGGGTTTCTTGACACGAAAGACGAACGAACTTTATGTTCCGTGGTCCAATACGAGTAGGGTATCCCTCCATTTCATCAATATGTACAACCTCGATCTCAAAACCAATATCTGCAACCTTCCGGTCGTTTTGCTCCGGAATGCCAATCACACACATCGGGCGTACTGCTTGAACCCTGAAGCCAGCATTCAGGGTCCCTCCACCATCATCAGTTGAGAGACGGATGCGTTTATTGTCCGCTTTATTTACAGCAGTTCCATCGCGCCCCATTGACGTCACGAATTCTAGCCGAGCTACCTTGGCCAAATGAATCCAGTGTCTCTCGGTCTGTTCAAGGTGGAATAACTCTCATAGGGCTCATCAAAGTCGACGAAAATGATGATATGTATTGTTGGATCTGATACGTAGTTGATTGTACCTTTCGCTACAGCGACGTTCATCTTTCGATGGATGACATGGACACCAAAGCCTTGACAGGGCTTTTAGGGATCTGTCTAAGATAATGAGCTGTCGCTTGTAAATGACAGGCCCCATGTGTGCATGACATTTCTTCTCTCCAATTCTAATGACGCAACTGGTCGGACCAGGCCGAGAGATCTTGGTCTGAGCAATCTACATACTACTACCTACGAGCACGATCTTGATGAACTGCTGGCGGGACATTTGCAACGGGAGTACCTCCAACATCCAAAACCGGCCCCGAGATGGAGACAGACCTCGCTTTAGGGTCGAACACTAACTTATCAAAAACCTCCGGGGAGTAAGTAGCTGTGCTGGGCCAAGCGTCAGGCTCCCTTAAGCATCCAGGATTGCCGTTTCATACCGACCGGGGGAAGAATCCTGATTTCGGACTGCAGGGTCACAACAGAGTTTCGAAGTCGGCCTAATGAAGCGGTCGGAGATCGAAGTGCTTCCAGAATAATGACTAGACTGGCTCGAATGGGTATGCACCGGCTGTACGTAGTACTCGATCACAAAAACCAGGAAGGCATAAAAAGTACGCAGATGACCGCAGGGTCGACTGTGTCAGGCAAGTTTCCTTGGTTTACTGATTGTTAAAAGAAAAATAAAAGCAACAAGGGTCCTGTGTGTCTGATCCCAGCGGGGCCAAAACGAATGGCGGCAGCATGAAGCGCATCGGCTTCCACTGAGTGCGATCGAGCATCGAAGGGGATCGGGTCAACGATGCTCAGTTGAGATCTCAAGTCAGGAGGGGGATCGGTCCCTTTTGACTTGTTTGGCAGTGCCCTGCGTGGAGTGTGCGTGGTCGGATGCCCTGGCAGGCCAGCCTCATCGGTCCCGTCCGCGTGGCTCTCGAGGGTCCCGCCGCCTCAGCGACCGAGCGGCTTGAGACCAGATATCAAGGGTTTTCAGGGAGTCAAGGAGACAAGGGGAGGGGCGTGAAGACATGGCGCCGGAGAAGAGGGCCCGTACTGCACTGTACTGTAGAGTACGATGGGGTTCAATCTAACCTCAGGGACCCCGGCGATCATCCATCATCTGCTAATTCTCACAGGACAAGGCCTATCTTGCCTGCCTTGGGCAAGGCACGTCTCCCGGGCTTTCAGAGAAAGGTCTAAGTGAGGAGTGAAGCACACATAGCGGGCGGGGGCATCATCAACAAACAAAGACTTAGTCTACCTGGTTAGTGCTGCTAAAGATGACCTGCTGGAGGGAAGGTGGTTTAGGGGACCTCGTCTGTGACGCGCCGCTGAGCCATGATGCGATACCGTACCCTCTTTCGCTTCATCAAGCCCTTCTGCTCGGGACGCCTAGGACCACATTGACCAATGATGTAACCAGGTCGACAACACCCTCGTTCCTTTGGGGTAGATTGTCAGGCACAAGCGGCAACCAGCCGTACGCCAAACCAGTCAGCCGGAGCCAAGCAGTTGTCCCAGACTCTCACCAGCCAGTGGGAGCGAGTCCGGCCACGACGGGGATTTGCTTGGTCGTTGGCGACCCTCGTTCGTCTACGAACTTAAAGCAGGCTAATGAGGTAAGGCAAGAAGATATTGCCGAAATCTCTTGGGTATCATTTTATTCTTCAATCTTCTATGGGTCATGCAAGTGCGTGCCGAGCTATCACCGCCTTTCCTCTTGTATGGCATCAACTTCGATATGTTTCCACCACTTACATGTCAACCCACACAATGTTGCATTCTCCTTGATGGAGGCCTTTACTATGTTGTATTTTTTTTTTTTATTATCTTGGCAACTTAATGGTGGTGGTTCTTATCATCTATAGATGGTAGGATTTATAGCTAGAAACTCGCTCACGATAGTAGAGTTCACTGATCCTTGTATTTTCTCCGCTTTGTGTTGCTTTGATGGTGACATGGTGAAATTATGATGTATGCTTATTCAAATAATGCTTACAGATACATGAGCTGCTCAGGGAGTAATAGAATAATATGTCATCACGCCATCATAACATCTTCTCGCACGAAATCTCAATCTCAACCGCGCAATGCAACTAATTCTGTTCGTTAATACTCTTCTCGCCTAACCTAAATCCACAACCTCGCACGCGTTTACTCTTTCGATGTGCCATCGCCTTTTCATATTGATAAACTCCAGGCTGTTGTATATGTCAACATTCTTTGCGTCACCATGCCACACCGTGGATCGCCTGGAATCAAGGAAAGGGATAATTACTCGATCAACCAAGCCGACATTGAGGGTGCGCCATGCCAACTTTGCTCGTCTGTTCCAATAAGTGGCATTGGAACAGCTGGAGGAGCAATGGGTCGTAAAGAGAGCACTGAGACATAATTCTCATATCTCGATACCCTGAAACAGATGTTTCTGGCGGTGTGGAGGTATCGTACGTATCCTTGTCGAGACCAGAACAACTACTCATAAACTGTACTGTTACCCTGTAAACTATGGCTGTGTCTGGGACTTGATAGGCAACTTGGAACTTGTTTTAAGCCAAACCTCAGCCTGAAGAGCCAAAAACGGCCGCGCCATGCCATCAACGTACATACATAAGTGAATATGTCCGGAATCTAGGAACATGACCCTAGTGTAACTGCGAAAGGAAAGGAATACCTATGCACAGCACAAAGGGCCTCTCGTGATGCGACGTAGAATCTTTTCCGTCAGAGAGAGGACCAATATGCTACGACCATGTTGCCCGTTTGACAGGTCACGCTGATGGTGAACTTTGCTGATCACTGTCGATCGATCGAGATTTGTGATTTATATTTTTCCTTGGCCAGGCCTTTTGGACCAAACACCCCGGTGCCCGTGTCAACTACTTACCTGTATGGAGTACTGTACGGCAAACTTGAACCTACTAACGACTTTGCCTTAGTTTCGAGCTTTATCCAAGCTGGTTTCTCAACAGTATGGTCTCGTGTTTAATCACATTCCGGATCAAGGACAGCATGTCGTAACCAGTCAGACCCATTCGAAACTACCAGAGATAGAGAGCTAATTACTGTCCCATGCTACTCCGCTCCTGGGATTCATAGATCCTCTCCCTGAAACGCCGTTTTCGCCAAACACCTGCCCCAATGAAATGCCCGTCTGTTTCTTACCTTACACTCTTCAACTTATTCTTCGCTGATCGTCGTAGTTGGTAGCACCGTAGCAATCCTGCGCGCGGGGTTGTTACAGGACCGGTTCCCCCGAACCACAAGCTGTTGTAATACATGATCATCATGATCACCATCGGCGATGATCATCATGATGCAAATGTTTGCTTTCCCATGACAACCTTGAACTTTCCCATGACAATCAAGCCACGCAGTGACCCCTAAAGCACTAAGTTGACGTGGTGTAGGAATGATACTGAGGCCATAATTATTTTGATGCTGAGGTATTTGTTTTGGTTGCGCCTGTATCCACACGTTTGGCTGCTGGGAGCGCCGGCACCTTGAAAACGCTTCCATCTGACGACCCTCCGACCTGTGTGAAGCTGCCGCCCCTGAACCAACGGTCCTCCTCGGCCTTGCGCTTCTTGCTGAGCTCTGCCTGCATCTTGGGGTCAACAAGCTCCAGACCTTGGACGGGCGTGAATGACAAAGATGACGCTGTGCCGGTTGCTGAACCGATGGTGCTGCCAACTCCCGACGCTCGTAAGCCGCGCCCTCGTAGATCAATGTTAGATGCTTGGCCAAAGCCACCGATAGACGACGCGGCACCACCCACGGTGCTGTTTCCACCCCAGCCCTTGTTTTTGGCACTGAGCTTTGCGCGTGTGCGCTGGTCGATCTGTGTACTGCGAATGCGGCCGTCGTTGGACTGACCAATCATTCCCATACCAACAGTTGACTCGCCAGTGCCATATCCAACCTCTCTCTCCTCCTTGCCAAATGCCATGCGGTTTTGTTGCTTGCGAAGATCAGTCATAGCGAGAGCCTCCTTAGCCTTGCGAGCGCGTCGTCCACCTCGCTTGCGGGATGGCTTGTCGTCTGGCACAGGGAGCGCACGCTGTCCTTTGTTGGGAGGTGGCTCTGTCAGTTTCTCAAGACGTTCAAGACATGCTGATTTGAGCTCCTCTCCTGTGGATCCATCCGGACTGGAGTGTGTGCGATCAACCCGGGCAGCCAGAACTAGCTTGGCCGACACGATTCTCAAGGCTTGCTTCTTCAAGTCGGTGGGAATGCCTCGGATCATCTCCGAGTTGTAAAGGTAGCCCTGCTGCCGAACACCTATATTCGTAGCAAGCCCCGAGTGCTTTTTCTTGGATCCCCAAGAGGCGATGTTGCAAGCAGGCGTCTTAGAGAGACCTGTCAGTCCGCCTGCCGCGTTGAGGAGTTGGGCGGCCGTAAGAGAACCAACAAGGGCTGTCAGGTTTGGTGCAAAAATGTTCATGCGCGACTGCACGTACTCGGCGAGAGTCTGCTTGGCCTTGTTGAGGGCAATAACCATATCGCATGCTTTGTAGACGCGCTGAAGCTCTTCGGGTGTCATCTCATGGCCCTTTGATGTGGTGGCCTCCACCGTCACTATCATGAGTGACGGCCCGTCAAGGACGGACTTGAGGGTTATTCCAAGCGGGTTGTCAGTCGAAGTCTGCAGGGCCTTGATACTTTCCGAATCCAACGGACCATTTCCGATGATGGCAACGACCTTGGCATATTCGAGTGGCGTAGTGACAAGTCGCTCGAGCTCGGGAAACCTCGTCGAGTAGTGGTCGCGAATGAACTTATGAACGAGGACAACCTCGCCATCGATCTGGGTTGAAAGGCTGTTGGACTGCGTCAGAAGATGATACTCGGGGTGATCTTCGATGTTTCCGACATTGGTATTCTGCGTCGCGGCTTGTGATCGGTAATGTGCGATTCTCTGTAGCGTTCGAGGCAATACGTCAGGGCTATCCGTCAAAAGAACTGATGTAAACGAATCGTCCATCAAGATGCGACCGTTGATGCGGCTCGGTTTGAAGGGGGCAGTACTAACCTCGAGAACTGGTTCGAGCGTTTGCATGAGGCTGGCAACGCTTCTAACATCCTTTACTCCGCCAAGCTGCATCTTCTCGACCTTTACTTTTGTTGCTTCGGAATCTTCTCTGTCGTTTAATCCATCATCCGAATCTTCGTCGTCCTTCGTCTCAGCGTCGCCATCCAACTCCATGGCGTCACGGTTGCCGGTTGCCTCTTCATCCTTGATGAGGCCATCGTTGAGCTCTTCTTCGGCCTCATCGCCTGAGCTTCCAAAATCGTTGAGGAGGTCGTCTGCGACAGTCGACATAGTGGCGTCGTGTGTAGGAAGGATGCTTTGATTGAGCAAAAGTGATTGTCGCGAAATACTTATTAAGTAGGTAGGTTGTGGAGTAGGTAATTTGTCTTGGCTATAAATACTTCCACTTCTAGGCTGCGAGGCTACTAAACGCCACACAAATAAAGTGGGACTACCTGTCACATTGAATCATAATTGGTTGGCTGTCCACACACTTTTGCGCCTTGCTCTGTCGCGTCCCTGTTGACTTTCAACTTTATTTCATCACCTCAACTCTCCTTTTCATCTAAATTTTGTTCACTCCAAACATAATCGCCATTATCAACCTGAGCCCTCGAAACTTGGCGATCGTAAGATGGAGTCGTCTAGAGGGCCACCGAGGGTCAAGAACAAGGCCGCCGCGCCTGTTCAAATCAGTGCCGAACAGCTTTTGAGAGAAGCTGTCGACCGGCAAGAAGTCGGAGTGCAGGCCCCCACTCAACGATTTGCTGATTTGGAAGAGCTTCACGAGTTTCAAGGACGGAAGAGAAAAGAGTTCGAGGACTATGTGCGACGCAATCGACTCAACCTCAACAACTGGTTGAGATATGCTCAGTGGGAGTTGGAGCAGAAGGAATTTGCCCGCGCCCGGTCCGTCTTTGAGCGCGCACTCGACGCACATCCCAACAATGTTCAGCTATGGATTCGGTACATCGAGTCGGAGATGAAGGCGAGGAACATCAACCATGCGCGAAACCTCCTGGATCGTGCCGTCGCTCGCTTGCCGCGCGTTGACAAGCTCTGGTACAAATATGTCTACATGGAGGAGATGCTGGGCAACATTCCTGGAACCCGACAAGTATTTGATCGATGGATGCAATGGCAGCCAGATGAGGCGGCATGGAGCTCGTATATAAAGCTTGAGAAGCGGTACGGCGAATTCGAGCGAGCAAGAGAAATCTTTCGGACCTTTACCATGATTCACCCTGAACCCCGGAATTGGATCAAGTGGGCCAAGTTTGAGGAGGAGTTCGGTACTAGCGACCAAGTGCGGGAAGTCTTTGGGGAGGCCGTGGAGACATTGGGAGATGACTTCGTCGATGAGAAATTGTTTATTGCCTATGCTCGTTTCGAAGCCAAGCTAAAAGAGTACGAGCGCGCTCGTGCGATATACAAGTATGCCCTGGACCGACTACCAAGATCGAGGTCAATGGTTTTGCACAAGGCATATACAACATTCGAGAAACAATTTGGCGACAAGGACGGAGTGGAAGATGTTGTGCTGTCCAAGAGGAGAGTATATTACGAGGAGCTTATCAAAGAGAACCCGAAGAACTATGACGCCTGGTTCGACTACGCGAAGCTCGAAGAGACTTCACAGGACTCTGACAGAATTCGCGATATATACGAGAGGGCTGTTGCTCAGGTTCCACCAACAATGGAGAAGCGGCACTGGAGGCGATACATCTATCTCTGGATCTTCTACGCCATATGGGAAGAGATGGAGGGACAGGATGTTGAACGGACACGGCAGATTTACAACACGTGCTTGGGTCTGATCCCACACAAGAGGTTCACGTTTGCTAAAATCTGGCTCATGGCGGCGCATTTCGAAATCAGACAGGGTGAACTTACCGCAGCGCGAAAGCTTCTTGGACGCGCGATTGGCATGTGCCCAAAGGACAAGATCTTCAACGGTTACGTTGACCTTGAACGAAAACTATTCGAGTTCGTGCGGTGTCGCACTCTGTATGAGAAGCACATCGAATATAACCCAGCAAATTGTCAGACATGGATCAAGTTTGCCGAACTTGAGCGTGGTCTGGATGATCTGGACCGTACACGCGCCATCTTTGAGCTTGCTGTCCAGCAACAGCAGCTCGACATGCCTGAGCTTCTATGGAAGGCGTACATTGATTTCGAGGAGGAAGAAGGTGAATACGAGCGAACTCGAGATCTTTACGAGCGCCTACTTGAAAAGACGGACCACGTCAAGGTCTGGATCAGTTACGCTCACTTTGAGATCAACATTCCCGAAGATGAAGAGGAGGAGGAGGGTGATGAGGAACAGCCAGTCAGCGAAGAGGCCAAGGAGCGAGCACGCAAGGTATTCAAGCGAGCACACAGGAGTATGCGAGACCGAGATCTCAAGGAAGAGTGTGTTTCGCTACTCAACGCCTGGTTATCATTCGAGCGTACACACGGCTCAGCGGAGGACGTGGAGGCTGTGCAGAAACAAATGCCACGCAAGACGAAGCGTCGAAGAAAGCTGGACGACGACTCGTGGGAGGAATACATCGACTATGTCTTCCCTGCTGATGATAAGCAGGCCGCCGACGTGTCCAATCTTCTGGCCATGGCGCAGAGCTGGAAACAACAGGCGGGTGGAGGTCTTGGCGCATGAGATTGAGCCTGAGTATGGGCATTCGGCCACCAAAGCTGGTCTACAGTGTTGTGTCCTATAGACAGTAATGAGCATTTATCACGATATCAACTGAGGCGTCAGTTTTTGTATCCAATCGCAAGAATATGTACCACCACACAACACAGGACTGCATGGTGTGGGCGACCAGAAGCCTCTTGTCCTTGCGTAAAAGCGATTAACTTATCTCCTCTACGTACTTCCACTTGGCTTAGGCTGCATACCTTGAAACCACCTCGTGATCGAACGACCTCAGCTGCTTGGCCGAGCTGTCAGTGAAGTGGACACTTGATAAGTGACGTCATGGCTTGATGACGTTACAGAGCTGAGCCTCAGATCTGTTAGAAACAAGAATCTGCACACTAGTTGGGCCAGGGTGTAAGCATCGGGGGGTTTGTTGGAGTACATACGGGATATCAAACGATGAGCGACAGGTACAGAATAGTGATTTGGAAGACTGTAGCGAGATCGAGGGAGAACAAACTATTTTTACTTTTGTCCATACCTAATTGTTGGAAGCCGCTTTCATTCACATTACCCAGTAACAGCCGAATATCGTTTCATCAACACCAAAGACGTAACAGGTTTTATTATAAGCCAGAGTCGTTCATTATAGGTCATGATTCGTCAAGGTATTCTGGGGGCCGGTAAATCGACCCCCATGAACCTCATCTGCTATCCAGCATAACAAGCTATTCATCCAGATATCCAACGTGGCAAAAGGAGAAGAAGAAAAAATAAACACATCGTGCCATCCACATACATCTTTTTGTATGCCCATATACCTTTAACTCTCGAGAGACGTCTTGCCATCTTCATCCAGGCCCATTCCTGGTTTCTTGTCGCACTTGGTCCAATCGCCGAGTCTGGATCTGCAAGCCCCCGTCTTTCCAAAAAGCCGTTCTTCCCGAGACCGCCTACCCGTGTTCCCACCACTTCATCATCGTGCATATAGTGATTTGTTATCACCACATTTGCGTCCCGATCCTTTCTTACCGCCCCTCTCTTCCCATCTCGTTGGGTCAACTCGTGCCACTCTCGCTTGCTTCCCCGTTTTGAGTCCTTGACTAGACCCTACCCCATTCATCAACTTTACCAGAATAGAGCAGCTCATCGTTGGACAGAGATGCATGTATGTGCCGGTGTGCCGAGATATAGTTTCGTTTTTGCTTCTGTGCCTGCAGGGATCGGGCCACTGGCTTAGTATCGGCGATGGTCTATTTTAATCATCGTCGTTAGTCTTCGTCTTGAATACACATGTGAAACAAACGTGGGAGAGGTTGCGGGGAGAAAGCAAATCTGCTTCATCTATCTGATGCAGAGGAATTTCAGCAAAACGAACGCCAGCCACACCACGCAGCGCAACAGGCCATATTCACACCGTTTCCTTCTCTTTCTAGTCTTCCCATTACTGTCTGGGGGTTTTCATTGCCATGTGTCCAAAGGAAAAACACTGTTCGGGTGGCTCAAGCTTCTCATGAGCCAAATAAGTCGTCTCGTCATAAGTCATGATTTAAGATGTTTGGAGTGGTATAGGTGAGTAAGCATGGATGCCGCCCAACACCCAGTCAGGCGATTAGTAAGGAGATGGCAGACCGTTGGGATTCCTTCTGTAAGTGTCTGTACCATACGGCTCTGCTGGGAAGGTGTTGCCTCTGTAAGGTTTGCCTCCGTAGTCTTGAGGGTCAAAATATTCATACTCGATATCCGAGTCATACCCATCCCGTCGAGACGAAGGAGCCCAACTGTCTGCTCTCCTCCTGCTGTCACCCATTGACTGTTGTCGTAAGCGCCTTTGCACTCGCTTCTCATGACGACGAGCCTTCTCTTGTTGGAAAATTTTGCACTCGTGTGTCAACTCTTTGGCTTCTTTCATCTCGGAGATGGCTCCCTTAATGCCCATAGCAGCAATACCGACTGATGCGGCGTCTTGCATGATTGCTTTGGTCTTGAGCTTTTTGGCTTCCGCCTCACTCAACCGTCCTTCCTTGACTGCTTTGTGCCGTGCGTTTCTCTTTTCCATGCTAGAATATACCTCGTGCGCTGCGTGTATAGTGGCTACTGCCGCTAAACCTGTGGTGATAACTTGCTTACCTCTCATTTTCTTCGCCCGCTTCTCATCCTCATCAGAATCCCCTAGGTCTGATGACGAAGAGGAATAATCAGAACGCCCTCCTCGTCTTCTCTCTC
This sequence comes from Fusarium mundagurra, assembly GCA_013396205.1. NCBI lineage: Eukaryota > Fungi > Ascomycota > Sordariomycetes > Hypocreales > Nectriaceae > Fusarium > Fusarium mundagurra. The sequence goes on along the minus strand of JAAOAN010000272.1, from coordinate 12,171 downwards.
GGGGCTTGCTCTTGTATGATCTATCATCATCGTAATAATCTCGATTGGTTCCATATCGACGGTCATCGTACATATCGTCCGAGTATCGGCGGGAACGGCTGCCACCTCGGTCGCTAAAGTCATCTTGGTCGCGCCGGTGGTAGTCATCAGCGGCGGCAGCGCCAGCTCCAGCTCCAGCTCCAAGGCCTAGTTTGGCCAAACCGTTGCGAGCTTTGTCAACAACACTACGGCTGCGGCTTCGCTGACGGCGCCTGTCTGGGGATGGACTGTACGAAGCACTTCGTCCCCTACGGCTCCTGGATCGCGATCGAGAACGATCAAGAACCTTCTTTGCACCCAGGGCACCCAAGCCAGCGGTTGCGAGAGCAGCAAGACCGCTTGCGCCTCCACTGCCACCACCCTGAGACTTGGAGCGGGCTCGCGAGCGTGAGCGGCTGCGGCCAGTCTTGCGATCCTCCTCGATATCATTTCTCGAACCACGAATTAGGCGGTTGCCGACTAAGCCACCAATCACAGACTCAGCCAAGCCCAGCTTTCCTCCCTTGTCATCAGTTGCGGTGTCGACAGCAGCAGCACCTGCAGCGGCTGTAAGAATACGCTTCGTCTTTTCACCCTTCCAGCCGCCAGGCTCCTTGGCAACACGAAAGGCCTCTGTGGCACCGGCAAGGAGGGAAGCCATAGCTGCCTTTTGGATCTTGTTGGCGCCGCCGCCACCACCAGCGTGAGAACGAGATCTTTCGCTGGAGGGACTGCCTCCCCGGCGACTCCTGGTATCGTCTCCGCCGCCACCAGTGAGACTCTTGACAGCAGCGCCGAGACCTGTAGCTGCGATAGCGCTCTCGAGAAAGTTCTTGTGTCCCTTCTTCTCCCTTGGACTTTCGTCCTCATCAGAGTAATAATCACTATAATAACCGTCGCGGCCGCGTTGAAGGATCATGTTGGCCTTTTGATCCTTCTTGGCCTGCTGCTTGTTGTAGAATTGTGCACCCTGGTAAGCAGCCAAGGCGCCGACTCCAGCAAGAGCTGCAGTAGACAGAGGATTACGTTGGACTTCAGTGCGCTCCTCCTTGGCTTCGCGGCGATCGTACAGTTCCTTACCACCCGCCAAAAGAGCGGCACCGGCGACGGCTGCAATGATCTTCTCATTCTTGGACATGCCCTTGGGTTTGTGCTTGCGCTCGCGCTCTTCATCTTCGTAGTAGGGGCTGGAGTGACCTCGGTGGGAACGGCGGTCATAGTCGCGATCGCGAGGGTCGTAGCCTCGGCGATACTCATATTCTTCCTCGTAGTAGTTTGGGCCGGCGGATCGGGCCCGGCGAATATCACGGGTACCAGGAGGGGGGAATTCCCGTCTGACCTCTTCTATCGATAGATCGCTGTCCTCGCGACCGCGAGGAACGATCTCCCGATGAGTCTTTGAATTAAAGGAATCTCGAGGGTCGAGATAGCGGGGTTCTTCTCGACGCTCCTCCCGCACATAGCGGCGAGAGTAATCCCGATCGTACGGGTCGTAGTTTGACATGAGGATGGTGTGTGGTTTATGTCGCTACTATGTTGTGCAGTGGTGTAATAGTTGGTGTTGGTTATGGTTGTAAGTGGCTTTATGGTGATGATAAGCGATGATGTTACAATACCGAGTTGACGGGTTCTGTCGATGTAAAGAGGAAAAGGACGAGGATGTGGCGGGAGGGATAAGTCAAAGAAAAGCAGCAAGATAAACCCAGCCACAACCCAGCCAAGCAAAAACAGGGTCCTTTGATGCTGCAACAAGGGGGAAGTAAGTACTTACTACCTAAGGTAGTAGGTGAGGTAGGTACCTAGGATTAATGAAGTGGGTTACTGTGAGTCTTGTCGACAAGTGTAGGCAGAGTGTTAAAAAATAGTGGGCAGCACTGAACCTGTTTGACGTTGGTTGGGATGGGCATCAATAGGACACGGAAGGCAGCAACAGAAACCATGCGTTTCCCTGCTGACTTGTGATGGACAGTTGACGAGATTCAGAGACAATTATGGTTAGACTACCTTGGGCTGTTCAGAAGCTTAGTAGGCTTCGTGTTAAGTTTTACTATAATGATAAGACTGTTCTGCTTAACAACCAAGACTCTCCTCCGTCCTCGTAGCTTTCAACCGTACAAGCGGGGCGAAACAAACGACGTAATGAGGAGGGGTATACGGATACCTCAATTTGGACGCACAACGGTGACGCTATTCGACAGGGGTCGCGGCCTTGTAAGGCCCACTAGAAGCTCTTGGGCGCGCTGGGCGCTGGGGCAGCGGCACTTGATACCCAGCTGGGCACCGGCTGGGCGTCCAGCCTAGGGGAGGAAAGAAAACTCAGGGCCTTGATCCTAAGTGACAAAAGTACTTAGATAACTTAGTCTAAGTTTAGGATAAGTTTAGTATAGACTTAGAAGATCATTTGCTGAGTTTATTTTGACACCTCATATTATGGTTCGCTGTTTTCTTGCCCCCCGAGGCCAGCGTCACCAGCACCCTGCACAGCACAGCCTGGCTTCGTTTCTTAGGTTCGCCTTGCGCCACAGTTATCATGCAATTATTTCCACTTTGCAACACCTCAACGCCCGGCAACACCGAGTATATTCGACTGAAACAACAGCTCCGGAGATAGAATCGAAGCCGGCTCTTCTCCGCTCTATTGCGGAAGTCAGCATTAACCTTTGACCAGGTCGACGGGCCCGCCCTGGGTCTTGATCCATGGGTCAAGCTTGTCGATTTGACTGAGCCTTGTGAGCCCCCGTAGGCTTGTTCAGAGTGAGGCTCTCTGCCAAACACCCCAACCTTGGTAATTGGCTCCCAAAACTAGGATATGCCGTCCCCGGATCTCACTTGAAGCAGCAAAGATCGTCTCAATCTTTGCAAAGCGAGGCTCAGAAGTCGTTCCTCGAAGGGATACCCTAGGTTCGTGCTACCTCGGAAACCTGCATATTCGATGCGTGCTTGTCCTCGAACCCATTTCGCCACTCTGATGGGTTGTTCTTTTCTAGAAACGCTTGTCACCTTGTGAAACTTGGTCTAAAATCAACGGCTGAACGTAAGACGAGCCGGGCGGGAGTTTAGATCAACCAATCGCCGCTTTTCTTTCAGCCCATCCCGTGTCTCTGTTTAACTTTGACTTTTGACTTGACATGACACTTGAGACACAACATGTGATGCAACAGACGATACCAGGATGCCTGCTGATGAGAGTTCATGACCAGCTCAGCCGTGTCCTTATTGCATCAGCCACAACACATCAACTGCCAATGGTGCCTGTGTGTATCAGATTTATCAAACTTCATCACCGGATCCAGATTTCTTTGGTTGTCATGCCCGCTGTTGAAGACCTGTCTGTTACGAATGACGTCCTTTGTTACTGTATACAAACCGTGTTGGGGCCTGTAAACTCGACCTGATAGGTGAGGCCGTTTGAACACCGCGCTTTCTGCAATTCAGCCTTATCGGTTACTGTAGATGACTTGCCATTTGGTTTAAAAATATCGGATTGACCTGGCTGTGTTTCATATGTCTGTTTAATGTTACCACTGGCGTAGTGACAGCTTACGTAGGTAGTCAACAGACGAGCTTCTTTCTTGTCATTTTGACATGGTAGATCATATTTGGATTCAGTGACCAAAGTAAAATATAGGAAATTGATGTGAATGCGCAAAATCTTATAAACCATATAACCGACTCCGTAGTAATATCCTCAACGATGAACAAAGTTAAGTCTAAAATAACCCTATATGGGTCAGAACCAAACGATTACATCCTTCTGTGATGGACTCAGAACTCCTCATGGCTGAAAGAACACCCAATTTCATACCACTTTTGGTCTCCATTACATATTGTTAGTGATGTACAAATTCCGTAGGCCAAAACGCCGTCAAATTCTCTCCTTCTCATGCATCCTCGGAACGCTTGCTCTGTACTGGCTCATCCATATCACCTGTGTGCTGAGTCTCTTCAGGTTGAACACCATAGTCAGTAGGATCGGCTTCCTCGTCCATCTTCTCCATTTGATCAGGCTCGAAAAGTGCATACTTGCTCCTTTTCCGGATACGAGCACCATACCAGAAGAAAACAAACGGGATCAATGCCAGAAGAGTCGCAACCCCGCCGATGAGAGAACCTCCACCACCTACACCAAGAGCAGTGAACATCTGGGTCGTGAACAAAGGAGCGGCAGCACTTCCAGCCGACCGAGCAACTGTGTTGGCAGCTATGACGGAAGCTGCGTATTGAGCGTATGTGTCGGTAAGATAGTTGATTATGGCAACGTAAACGAGCATTAGAGCGGCAGAGAGGAAAGTGCCCGCAAGAGTCGGGACGTTCCAAGGAACGGCGCTGTTGTGTGTTAGTTACTGTTGCTTGCGTAGAGATATGGGAAGCTGGAGACTCACTTGTAATTAGCAGACCATGCTAGCCAGAACATGGTGATAGGGAACGCAACACCTCCAAACATAGCCATGAGAAGCCGGTCCTCTGGCAGCAGCGTCTTGCCAGCCGCCTCCTTGCTTCGCCTCCGCTCACTGTCAACGAAGATGATGATGGCTCCAAGAACAGCCCCAACGACCTGGCCGAGGAGAGGGAGTTGCGAAACGCCAGCGTTCCAGCCCCTCATGTCTCTGAATACAATAGGGTAGATGCTGAAGAGCATGAACTGAAGAGTGAATACGATGCAAGTGTAGATAGAGCAGAGGAGAGAGATCAAGTCAAACATGAGGATCCAAGGTCGCGTGAGGGCGAGCTTGTAGACGTGGGCGAGTGAAGGCTGATCTTCTTCTCCCTCCATTATAACCTTTTCATAGCCAGCAATTCCAGATTTTCGGGCACGCTTTGCCTTTTTCGCCAGAATAGTCGGCGCATGCGTCTCGGGGATCAAGAACATAAGAAGTACCGTCAAAGTTCCGAGCCATAAGACAGAGTACATGCCCCATCGCCAGTTCTTCTTGAGCTGAACGAAACCAGACACCACCGGCCCAAGTGATGGGCCAACCCAGGAAGCCAAGCTGAAGATTCCCGTAGCGTTTCCTCGCTCAATAGGTTCCCAGAGGTCGACCAGAACGCCCGGGGTGGTGCTCAGCGGCGCAGAGATAAAGACTCCAGCCAAGAACCGTCCAACGAGTAGTGATCCAAAGTTTGTAGGGAAAGCGCAGAGAAAGTTGAAGGCCATATAGGCAAGAAAAGTGATGTAAAAGATCCACCGACGACCATAGAACTCAGAAAGCGGCGCAAAGACAAAGGGCCCTGCGCAGAAGCCGAGCAAAAACATTGTAGTTGTCAAGCTTGCAGCAACCTCTGATACTGCAAACTCTTCCATGACAGAGTCGATGCTGCCAGAAAATATGCTTGATGCAAAATTCCCGTTCATTGCGAGAAATACTGCGATACAGGTAATGGCCCATCTTCTCTTGAGGGACCAGTTTCGCGGGTTCTCGAGATCGTCGGGCGAGAAGTCGACATAGCCTTCTTCATTGAGATAAGGAGCTTCATGTTTTCTGGTGCCAATATCAGGCTTGAATGTCATGTAGGAGAGGGCTCGGCCCACTTGAGCAGTCATCTTGTAGCCCTGACGCTCTTGTAGGTGGTTGGAGAGTGATGAGATGGGAGAATGTAGGTAGCCAATGTGATATATGTCTGAGCTGATAACAATAGAGGACTTGGATATTTGCTTTATTTATAAGTTTTCAAGCCATACGCCTTCTTTAAGCATCATGATGAAATATTTCGTTTTCTAACATACAGTTTTCACCCTCGAGGAGAAGAATCTCCACCACGGTGTCCTTGGTTGAGTTAAGTTGACGTCAAGTTCTCCAGATGAAGGTATACCGACCACAAGCACCAAGCCTTCTTCCCCAGACCAACCGGAGGTCAGCTCCGAATCTGATTTCAGTCTCCAGGCCGCGCCTGATTTTCCCATCTCTATTTCCCTCCGGACCGATATTGTATCAGAGCTGAGTCTCGCCCCCCTCAGCCTTTTTGTTTTCCCCGGACCCACAAGTAGCATATATCAGGTTTGTCAAATGACTGTAACTCGACGAGTTTCGCAGTAAAGGGGACGGGGAAAGTTTATGAACCACTCATAAAGGGGTGTGCCAGGACGTTTCAGCAGTCCAAGGATGATTTCCCGGGCTATGATAACGTGGGGAGGCTGAATATTTCCAACATGGCGGTCCGAGAAAGCATTGAAATTCAACCTTGTATGTCGATCACTTATTTACCCAAGTCAATATCCTAGGCTGGCCCCACGTGGAATATGTCACAGCATTCGGGGTCAATGACGAATCAGGCGGCTTATATCGAGATGTAGAGCAGAATTTGGAAGCTTCTCTGCATGAGGACGTATTTTGGTGGCTGCAAGGTGAAGATTCTTCAGCCATCACTTACACAAACAGGGGGAAAGAAACTGTCTCATCGTAATTTAGTAGGTTACTCACTGTCAATGCGTTGGATGGCAATTTGTTTTCATTTTCCCCTCTCTCCCCTAATCAGCTGTGGTCGGAGATTTCATTCCGCGCATGGCAGAGTCTCTATCGAAGTCTTGTTTGCTGCTTGTCAATTAATCCAATGTCTTTGCCTTACCTCAGTCCAACCTGGACAGTTTCCGCTTTCGAGGTGCTGCATCCCCGCGAACCCAATACCGCAACAAGCTATAGGTGCTAAACTTGTTGCTGTCCCATTCGCCGCTAATGAGGCTGTCATGTTTAACTTTTCTAGCGACGGTTCTCGACGTAATGCTGCCCGCTGTGGAGGCAATCTGCAGGTCTTGTTCAGCCATTTCCACTTTAGGTATTTTCTGGGGACCCGGGCATGCTCCGGCTTTGTTTGTTGATGCCCAGCTGAACCATCGGCCGGTGTGTCCTGACGATTGCTTCATGCCCTTTCTCTAGTCACGATATTTTGCGTCTCCTTCATCATGCCTTGGCCCTAACTCGCCTCAATCTCGGTCACCGGGGCCGGCGTTCCATCATGCGGCTCATCCTTAAAATGGCTGGTTTGTGAGATCTTGCCCAAACTTCACGATGGCCTCACCTCGCTGATAATGAATGGTAATTTTGCTTCATCTTGATATCTTCCACGTATCTAGTGCTTCAGAATATACGGAAAGGAGATCAGCACAAAATGACTCACCGTACCAGAATATCCGTATGGACAGCGACATGGACTCTCCATAGTAACAAGGCTCTTCTCCACCTTGTAGAATCACCATGCCAAGTCGATCATGCCCTGGTCCCAAACAACATAGGTTTTGTGACATACATCAGTCAACTATATAGATTCTTCATGTCCTTCGCTCGCGCTATTAGCTCCGGATGCATTCCCATGATCTGATGATCCTCAACCGGGACGTCCAGACCTCATACTCCATCACATGCAAGTCATAAGACACGACAAAAGTAATGGTATTTAATGATATCTTGTGGTAGGAACCACTTTGAAATGTAAAGACTGATCTTTAATATTATATCCTCCTCATGACACAAGTGCCCAGTGTGAGCCATGCAATTCAGCTACCCTAAAGTTAATAGATGACCCCTTGACCCCGCCAACATGATGAACTGTCTTGTCATGATAGCCAATATGATCCTTATGAATGAATGAATGAACAAGGACAGACAAAATATCCATTCTCTTATAATCAGAACTTTTGTACACAGTACAATAATTCCATTGCGCTTCCTACAGCAGATAGTATTCTAAAGGGAGCTGACCTATGACCTACCATGCATTAGCAATTGTGAGTACTGCTGATAGAAATCGTGATAACCATCCACCTATGACGGGCAGCAGTGATACAATAGCACCCAGTAGATTTCAACACGAGCAGAAGCCTGTTGTTTCTCGACATGATTTTTTCTTTCTTTTATAGTGAAACTATTGTACAACTTTTGAAACTAGAATAAAAACTCCGTATTTTTAGCAAAGCTTGGAGAGTCCCCTCTAACATCAGAATCCATGAGTGAAATCAGAAACCAAGTCCAAATTGAAACCATCCTTGAACCCCTTTCATATGCAGTCGAGAAAAAAAAAAAGATGCTGCAGTTCAGCTAAATGTCACCGTACGCCCATATGCTTTTCCACCCATGCCTTTTTCTTTCATCCGGTATGACGATGATCGCCCTTTTAAATATGCCGTCATAATCGACCACCCCCGTGAGCATCCAGTGTAGCGGGTATAGCAATCATCCAGCAACACTTGCCGCTCGCCTCCGTGACCTATCACTACAACTACCCAGCACCAGTCGCACTCCTCGCATGTAGCGCTGAGGTTCTAGCGCACTCCTTTCCAACTTGTAGCGTGCCTTCGCATTTCACAAAACCATCCTTGGAATACGCCCCAACAGAAACCAATACATCAGGCTATTAAGCCAGCCTTCATTCCGAATTCTCCTCTCCAATGGTTACTAGCTTTTCATTATAGCCTCGTGCACCAGGGTATCGTATATCCGTGGCTCGTGTACGTCGTTCTCTTCCTTCAAGCGATTCTGTTAGGAGGTGATCTTAGGCATAGACCTCGTGTCGCCCCGTGGTGCACTTATAGCACTATAACGTCCAACGCAAGTTCCTATCAAGCACTCGCCAACCACCCGTTTGCTGTCTGGCCCAGAACAGCGGAGTGCTAGATGTGAGCCCTTGAGGCATCCATACAGCCTGCTTCACTCAAGACCTATGAACAAACGAGATCGCAATCGTAACATGCTCTGGTTCATGGTGAATATGACGCTAGCTCCGGGCCACAGCATGAAAATCATAAACACTTATAAATCTGGATCGCGTCATTCGTATCGACCCAGCGGGGAAGAAAAGGGAAAAAAAAGAAACAACTCTCTCATATACGCCACTTTGCAAGCATGAAAATGATAAGAGATCTCTGCCACAGCCGGTACTCCATTCCGCTGGGGCGCTACGATTGCGTTGTGTAAGCCTCCCCACTATGCACACCGTTGGTAAGCGGTGCAGTTTGTTCAGCATGACCATTGGTCAAAGCTTCAACGCTGGTGACTTGGACTTCACCCTGAGGTCCAACAAGGGGAATTGTCCCGGAAGGTGAGAAGTCGGGAACAGCCGCAGAAAGCTGCGTGTTGCCATTTGGAATAACCCCGTTTGCGTCATGTGGTGCGAATTGTTGGAGAGCATGGCCATGAGGATAAGCATGTGCGCCATATGGCATAGCAGCGATGTCGTCAAATTGGCCGCCAGAGAAATGGTAGTGTCTGTTCTTGAAAGTGACGCTTGAAGGACCAGCATTGCGGGCCAGCTCATCTCGATTTTCCATTGAATAAACGAAATGCTCCCAATTGTGTCGCCGACGTAGTCGCTCACACTCATCGTCGCCAACAACGTAGTCGACTTCGGTCGAATCCTCACAAGCAGCACGGATCATGTTCATGTCCACAGTCAGCTGCTTGATGCGCGAGAACGCACTAATGAAGTGGAGAGGGACGAATCCCTGGGAATCCATGCGCTGTCGAAGATACTCATCTTTGCAGAGGTTCTCGATGGAGAAATAATATTCAATTTGAGTCTTAATCGTGAGGACGAGCAAGTTATCAAATGGAAGGGAGTGGAAAGGGACTGCACCCATGGGTGCGGCCATGGAGTAATCATAGGGCGAATACTGAGCCTGCACAGCAGGCATACGAGATCCACCGTTCGGCACTGATACACGATGGAAGTTGTTAGCGCCATTGCGACCACGGCCTCGCTGAGAAGGAGGCGTAAACATGCCACCATGACCACCCTGTCGTAAGGGGGGGCTGTAACCCTGAGATCTGGCAGCGTTGGCGCCTTGGCCATGGAATCCTGATGCAGAAATAGCATGCTGAGATTGTGAATGGCCGTGATGGGCACCTCGTCCTCGGTAATTGCCTCGACCTCTCTCACTGCGGCTATCATGCCTGTCTCGAGTATGAGAAATCTCCTATTCCAAAAGCAATCAGTATACGTCTCATACATTATATGCACTTGCGCAATCTCAAAATAGCTGTGCTCCGCAGGGGCATCATCGTATTACTCACCGAAGACTGGGCTGTCGTATCTTTGGTCTTCTCGGAGCCAATGCTGGCAGGGGCCTTTTTCTGACCGTTAACACCATCCGCTGCTCCGCGTTTGACGGCTGCCATTTGCGATGCGACATTGTTGGTGTTGTCTTTGGGCTTGGTGTCATTGGTCTTGTTGGCAGGCGCGGTAGAAGCGGTTTTATCCGCTACACCGTTGACCATGCTTCGAGGAGCGGCATCTCGGTTACCACGAGCACCACCCCGTGGCTTAGAGCCACGCATTTGAGGAAGCTGGGTTTCGAAGCTGACTGTGGGGACATAGTCCATAGCCACCCATTTCTGTCGAGGCTTTGACGCGCTGCCATCTTCTTGACTGTCCTTATCAGAGCGGTCTGATTTCTCGGGTGTCTTGTCTGCGACCTTCTTCTTACTGTCCTCCTTGATAGCCGTGATTGCAGTTTCAGGAGTTGGCCATGCTGTAGAATCTTCGACGGATGGGGGAACCTCGTTCTTCCCATCCTTCTCATGTATGCGCGACCCCCGGGGGCCATTGCGCTCCGGCCGCACAGTACTGGCCGACTTTTGCTGAGTCTTGATGCCATTTGTATACGGTGTTGTAGTAGATTCCTCGGTCTTCTTCTCATCCCGAGATGAAGTGCCATTCACTGTAGCTTCCGCAGGTGTGGGAGCAGGTTTGACAGACTTGGCCTGCTGGGCCTCCTTTCGCTTATGCCAGATGTTGACGCTGGGGATGGGTGCTTCTGAGAGCTCGACCTTGGGGGCCTCAGGGGCTGCCTCCTGCTCCTTTTCTGTCGTCTGATCACCGGGTTGCTTCTCAGAAGTCTTACCCTTCTTATTTCGCCTAGCCTTTCGGGAGTCCTGCTCGTCTACAGACCGGACAGTAGTGCTTGATGACCCCGGTGTCTTTTCGTTTCGTCGCCACGGGCGCTCTAGCCTTCCAGAATCATCTTCGCGCCTCGAGTCTGTTCGTCTGCTTAGTGTCGACTCGGAGCGGGCATCGCTCTCGGATCCAGGTATACTCTCGAGGCCTTGCTTTTCAGAGAAGGCAGCGCGGCGCTCCGTGGTCTCAGGAGCTTCAGAGTTGGCGTTCTCAGTAGCAGCAGCAGTCGACTTCACGTCGACTGCGGGAGCCGGAACATCATCACTGGCAATGGATGCTTGCGCGTCCTGGGAAGGAGCAGCAGTATCGGCGACAGCTGTAGGATTCGAAGCAGGGGCAGTGCCTTGACCCTTCGCAGCTTGTGCGTAGGAAAATGTCGATTGAGTGGCCATTTCGTTGGACTCAACGATGGCGGATGGACTCATTTCAGGTTGAGCCTCGTAGGACAGGCTTGCCGTCTTAAACTGGTAGGACAGTTCTGAACTGAAGGTGCCGAAATCACCTTGGTCGCAATAGAAAGGAAAATCAATGTATTGCTCAGGGATCGAAAACCCCAGGATGTCTCTCAACCCCTTCCACACAAGGAGAGAGGCAAAGCACCTACGTGCGATACAGCGACTATCTGTGGGCCTCTAAATAACGAGGACGCAGGGATATAAGATTCTCGGACAACGAGTCGAAATTTGGAGGTGCGTATCGAGTACGAGGTGTAAAACCGAGAGTCAGGTGTCCGTTAAGCCGAGGTCTTCAGGCCAAAATGGACGACCAGTAAATCGGTTGGATGGTGGGCGAAAGCCGTGACAGATGTTTCTGATGGAAAGAGGGAAGGATTCTACAATGTCGTAGAAGCGTTTATTGAATCGAAAAAATGACAGCCTAGGGCAGTAGGCGACTAAGTTTCGACGAAGGGAGGCAACAGGGAAGGAAAAAAAAAAAAAAGTAAGGTTGGTGCGAACAGTAGGTAATTTCGAGGCAGTAAACCCAAAAATGCTTATGCTACTGACTGTCCTGCTTTGCCTGCTCTCGTAAATAGGAAACAAGAGCGTGTCGGACAAGAACGACGTGTCGATTGAATGAACTCGTAGCCTAGAATCAGACACCAGAAACAGAAACAGAACCGAGGCCTGTGTATTCGCTTGTTACGTTGCTTCGTCGCGAGGGTATCGGGAGAAAAAGCAGAAGGCCAGGCGGCAGCGGGGTGGTTTTGGTTATGATCGATGGTGGGCTTAGAAATGATTTCGGAGGATAGGTAGGGGAAGAAGGACGAGG
>JAAOAN010000270.1:0-35807 GCA_013396205.1 Fusarium mundagurra | reverse complement strand
GGACACTGCGACATCCCTGGCAACGAACAGGCCGACAAGCTGGCAAAAGTAGCATCATTGCTCCCTGAGCCTGAAGGTGCTCGACCGACTCTGGCTTACATACGACGAATCGCAAGACAGAAACCAAAAGAAGCATTCGAGGCGTGGTGGTCCACCTCCGCCCCTGAGCAGTACAAGAGACTCAACCTCAAGGCGACTGCAAGCTGTCCACCAGAGCTCTCGCTCCCACGGGCAGCCTTGCACCATCTGCTGGCAGCAAGGTCCATTCACGGGGACTTCGCCGCATACCACGAAAGGTTCGACCACATCGATGCACGCCTGGTCTGCTCATGTGGCCGACACAAAGCACCGGACCACATCTTCTACTGCAGAAAGGTACCGCCACGTCATCGGATGAGGATGGCACCCTCGCCGATTGCAGCGGTCAATCTGGCAGTAGGACAAGACAACTCATAGATTTTTTCGCTACGGTATGTATACTTTTCAGTCCGCGCATCACTATGGCTGGAAGGTGGTGCGTCAAAATCTGTTTTTTTGTTCTTTTGAACGCAAATATGCAGTAGCAACGCACCGTGCATAGGCCAAGCATAGGCCATATGTAGGTCATTTTTAGGCAGGTGGTGCGGAGAACGGTATGATATGGTGTCCGGACATATTGACATAAGTTTAACAATATTTAGCATGGTTTGGACTGAAGAAAGGAGGGCAAAAATTGGGCAATGTAAGCATTCATTATTGGCCGATAGGACATTGACCAAAGTAACACGCCAGGCGTAAGAAGTTATGCTGTCTTGCATTGCACTGCTGGTATACTAACCGATTACTCATACTCTATCACTGATACCCAGCTTATAATTAGTATCTCTTCTAAGTAAAAGAATTGACCCCTGGAACGACCACCCTGGCTAGCCGTATCACTTGATTGGAATGCTTTGGGAATGGTAAGACTGCCAGCGTATTCACATATAACCAGCAGATCATGGACCTGTCATCGTCAACTTGTGAAATCATGATGTTGCGGAGCCTGATGTGCTATTGGATTATTCTAATGAATCTCTGCAGCCACAGGGCCATCATCTGACTGGGCCTCTTCTACAAGGAAAGGATGTTGCAAAGCCTGCTTCGCAGTAATACGATGATTAGGATTAAGCACAAAAATTCTTTTCAACAGATCCGCAAAGTTTTTAAGGAAGGCATTGTTTCCAGGAATGATTTGCTATTACATATTAATTAGGGCCATATCAGGTTGGGGTAATAGTCGCTTACGTCAAGGTGCTTCATCTTCATCTTCTCGACCTTTTTGCGTGGTTCTTGCATCGCATTGGGAAGCAAAGCGGAAAGGATACCCCGAAACTTTGCATCAGTGATCCAGGCGATTTCTTCCTCTATTTTTAGTCCTGCAATAGCTTCTATCATTGCTAGATATTCGGGCATGTCAGAGGTCTTGAAGAGAAGATTACCCGTGAAAAACTCAACGAGAGTGCATCCTATGCTCCATATATCGTGAGAGAACGACGCTTGGTGATATAGCCAGGTCTCTGGGGCGGAATACGCTGGAGTTGAGTGAAAATACGACGGAGACTCATCTAGAAACGTGGCTAAACCAAAATCGATCAGCCGAACCTCGGTGTTCACTAGGACGCGGCATTCTGCAGCATATCGCCCCTCTCCAAATCTGACAGAAGAGGAAGAAGGTCTCAAGCGGTTATAAGGTAAGATACAGGAAGTAACGTCGCATAGTACGATATTCTGGGGCTTAATATCAGCATGAACTAAGCCAAGGTCATGTAAGACTAAACCTCGTCAGTATGCTATCAAGTCGGGCCCATGCCTTCATACTTACAGGCTACACTGTTGAAAAGCTGCCGGGCGAAACTCTGGATTTGGCTATCTGGATATGGAACATATTTGTTCTTTTTCAGGAACTCATAGGTGCTCTGACCAAGTAAGTCCATAACCATGCAAATGTGGCCTCGGTACTCGAAACACATTTGTGCATGGATGCACTGGTTTTGGTTCTTTTCATCATGCATTTTGAGGGTTTCGAGCATCCGAAGCTCGTTCCTCGCGGCATCACTGCATTCTTTCCCTAACGCGCTGATCTTGATGGCCACGAGTTTGTTACTTACTGTATCGTCGCCTTCAACAACTATGCGGGCTTTGACAACTCTGCCATAGGCTCCTTCGCCTATAGACCCGACGACTTTGACTATCAAGTAATTAGAAAAGCTCCAACAAACAGAGAAGGCTGACGACGACTGACACATCTTTGTTAATTTGGCATTGGGAACAACAATGTAATTCCCATATTCGTCAACGCAACGTGGCTATCGTGTTGTATCAGTGATGTTGTCACTTAACTCTTGAAATAGTATAATACAAACTCACAACAGGAATAAATTTGACATCGACCTCGGCAGCCCTTTTAGGAGGAGAAGTTGAGGTCTTATCTGTACAAAGAACTCTAGGGCGCTCTACGACACGATTGTGAGCGTCGACGGGGGAATACTGGCGGGTGCACAGTGGCTCAACGATGGCCTGCGTAACCTTATCTTGGCTGTTGGATGGGAGTGTATCAGGAATCATCGTGCTAAGAGCAGGATCGGTTCTCATAGAACAGAGATTCTCATATCCTTCCCTCGCAGGAGATGGAGTAACGGGAACAATTTGCCGCGATGGTATTCTGGTAGAGCTTTCCCTTCGCCCTGTGGAATTCAGTGACTCAACGTTGTGTTTCTCACCGTTTTTCCTATCCCGGAGATCGAATAGCCAACTAAGAGTATGAGTCTCAAACTCCACACCTTTGTTTTTAAAATGGCCAACTTCTTTCTCGATCTTGCGCTTTTCTTGGACTGTCGTGGCTTGTGCCAAGATCAAGTCAGTCGGTGGTTGCTTGCAGTCACGTCGCCAGTTTTTACCACCCAAATCTTTGATTATTTGTCGTATCTCTTTCTTAGGTCTCGGAAATGTACCAATTAAAAGGATTCTTTTCTTTGATAGTGGTCCAGAATCATTCCTTGCGGATTCCATGTTATAATCCAGTAACCAATTGACCGCCGACAGTCTCACATGAGCTTTCTAGAATGCTTCTGGGTAAAGTAGATCATTATATACTGTCCCTAGCCATCCAACGTTGGCATGCAATGCTTATTCTGGGTTCACTATACTATTGGTTTGTCTAAGACGATCGAACTCATGCCTTAAATTAGTAGATGGCCCTTGATAACCTTGTATGGAAGGCAATTTGCTAGCCAGTTTTGGGAAGTTAATTAAGCAAAGGCTGCTCTTCATGCTGATATGGGACTTATTCTCGTGGCTGCCCGAAAGTGGTGTAGCAACCTCGGTGCTGTGCCCTTTAATTTTGTGGGTACATTTCACGTCTAAATTAGTTCGTGAAACCAAAATTAGCCTTTTGCTTGGACTCTTGAGTATTATATCAGAGAAACTGATATGAAGAGATCAGCTTCTTGGGTCCAGCGATACGTCGGCCAGTCATGCAAATGCAGTTTAGATGACTACACGCAGAAAAAGAAAAGAAAGGAAGAAAGAGCTGGTCAGTCAGAGGTTCCCATACTGTAGCATAACTGTAGGTGACAAAAACAATTTACAAAGATATATGTTACGGAAATTCCTCTCTCTTGAAACTAGAATTTTACTCCATACTCGCAATTGACTAATGACTGTATAAATAGTAAAGGTTAGTGTCCATCTTTACTGGAGGCTGGCTGCAGACACTTGGTACAGGGCTAGGGCCATCATTTCAAGAGGCATCATAGATAGCTTATACCGAGGATGGAAACCTGGGTGGAAAACACCTCTTTATCTTTGCCACAGATATTCATTGCTCGGCACTATTTACTATTGGTTCAGTAATTAAATATGCCAAAACTGCTTGTTAGCCTTGAGTAATTAGCGGGTTGGTTAGCATTGAGTGAGGACAGTTGTGCATCCTACTATTTGCCAGATTCTTTGTCGGCCGAGGTTAGTTCCAGATGGTAAGCCAGGCGGCCGCGGTCCTGCCCCCTTCAACTTCGAAATAGACATGGTTCAAGTAGAATTTCAACAAGTTATTTGCTATTTTCTTGGTGAATACTTCTGTAAAAGCTGTTCTTGTCTAAAGTGGCTGTATTGTTCTCGATATCTAATTACCTAAGTCAACTGACTGAGTCATCTGGTCCTGCCGCGATGGCTCTAAAACTTCCCATAAACTCCTTGCAAGGTGCTACTGTAGTCCTATTGGCGCTTTTCTCGTATCGGGCTTGTCGGTGTCTTCTAGATTACAGCCACTTAAGCCAGTGGAGCTGCCAGATGAACTAGGGCTTGACTCCGAAGCCGGCGGCTATCATTATACCGTCTCGTATTACCAGCCTTATCCTTACTATCCTTATCCTCATCAATCTCATCCTCATCAGCCTCATACTCATCAGCCTCATACTCATCACTCCACCACGCTTCATCCTCAGACTTTTCATCATCTTCGTACTCGTAACATTCAGGGCCATAATCTTCAGGCTCCTCATCTTCAGACTCATCATCTTCAGACTCCTCATCGTTCCCATCGCTATCCTCATACTCATCGTCAGTATCCCCGTAGCCATCCTGACACTCCTTATCCAAATACTCTTTATCATCGACAAAAACTACTTTCTTCCATATATATTTGCCACATGGATCAAACCATTGATTCTTAATATGAAGATCCTCAATCCAACTCTTCTTGACAACCAGACCGCCTGAATGGCGAACAGATTGAACGAAATGGCTCGGCTTGTTATATTCTGTCTCAGAAATGACAAGGATGCCAATCTGTTCTTCCTGATGCTTTTTGTCGTCAAATGGCTGAAGGCCATTTCCACGTAAGAGATTTGTTGCGAACGCTTGCTTTATGACTCCACCCTGAATGTTGAACCTGCCAACCAGTTTGAATATTGTATCTTTGTAATCGTGCATACTATATGAGTATGTAGAGCACCAAGTCTTTCATAGAGCTGCCCATTAGTACCTTGGCTTCATATAGCGTGGTTATGTAGTTAGATACACTCCTACATGTGTCCATTTTTCATTTGCGTGATGCCAGCTAAAACGGGCTGACCGACTTTACAAGGAATCCTATCCCTGGACGATGCAGATTAAGAGGATTAACAAGCAAATGGACCGTGTGTTTTGATTACCGGATATACAGGAGTGAGTAATCACACAGCCCAATATAAGGGCCTTTCCGTTATAGGTTCAAGTTTCTAAAAATAAGAAATCTCCCACAATAGGTGCTATGTTTAAAAGGTTAAATATGGCCTTATGAGCCCTGAACTAGCCATAAAACATTTAGCTAAAGACTCTTATATCTCACGAGAATGGTAGGAGCGATGGCTATATATGTTACATGTGAAACGCGATGGATAAACTGGAAGTGGCTCGACGGCCGTAATACAGAAGAGCACGCCAGTGTGCGGGGGCTACAATGATGAGGAGAGGACACCGTGGTAGTTTATAAAAACAAGCCAAGGATTGTTTCTAGATGGATGGGTATCACTACAAATTGCCGCAAACGAGTTTTATTATTAGACAATGTGGTCCATGAAAAGTGACAATAGCAATGTACTGCTAAAGGTAACGGCTACCAGCCTTGCTTGTTTGAAATGACGCCACAACCTGCATCAAGAAAACAATCCATGGTGCCATTGGCTGACGACAAGAGAGCATAGCGTCATCGCCCATTGGCTTGAAGTCGGTGGAAGAGAAGAACCACAGAAGAAAGGATCCAGGGAAGAGTCAAGATGAGGCACAGGCCCGTCTTACTCGTCGACGTCAGAGTCGCATAACCTAGATGGTAGCTAAAACTACAAGATCTTGTTCAGTATTTCAGTAAGTCATGTAACAACAGTGTTATTATCTGGTTAAAGTCAGTAGTCTTATCTACACCAATAAGAGCATATGCTAAATCACAAGACTACGAGCCTATTGTATCTCGGTCGAAATGCATTCCCGAGAAACAACCATACTTCCTTATGCTAAAGAGAATCCAAGAAGGCGGTGCGAAAGTTTATGGATATTGATTAGAGATGTAGCTCAAGTAGATGTGAAAATGTATCTACGGACTAGTAACACCGCTATAGAGGGCTTCTAGAACATTTGTAAAAAGTATAAGAACCAAACCACGAGCTAATATCTACTTTTGCCTATATTGACTTTACTCTCTTGACTCAAGCCTGGTTTCACTAAGTTTCTTGCCGTCGGAAAGGCAACTCTTTCCTTTGTAATAGAATTTGAAGGTGCGTATAGAACTGTAGGGTTTGTAATGCTAGCTAGCGGCCTACTCTATAGCGACTAGGCTTAGTCTCGAAAGCTCGTCGAGCACGACGAGCACCGCGCCACGCATAGCCGGCGCCATAGGGATGCTCAGTGTCGCTGCCCGCTATCGAACTTACATCGCTTGAGCCTTCACTCTCTGGCTCGTGTATCGTATGGCTGTCACGTTCACTAATTGTGGAGGTTCCTTCGAACTCAGCGCATATTGACGTGGTCGAGGGAAAATGAGGCACTGGGACACGTTGGTCACTGTAAGTTTTAGCACACGTCTGTCTCGTTTGATCAGGAAAGACGCACTTCAATGACATAAAGCCCTGTTCGGCTTCTAGTCTCACCCATTTGAATTCTCCTGTGTTATCCTGCAACCGGTAAAGTTCTTGATGGGCATCATCAAATAGGTCAGGATCCCACACGAGAAGCTTTCGATCTTTCAACGACTTGCCTGTTATTATCGAGTTAATCATTTCAAATAAGCCCCCTTTTGCAGCTGAGGCTCCGTCTGGAACCAAACCATACAACTCTCTGTCTCGCAACTTGTCAGGCGACTGTTGCCATGATACGCCTCCAGAAGGCTCTGGAAGTTTATGAGCTCGCCTCACGTGTTGGAACAAATACATACTGAGACCTTTCTAAAGATTAGGACGCAACAGACCGGGAATGGAATCGGGGATGGGATACTTCTTGTGTCATAATGGCGGGGCGGATCACGTAGGCGGTATGCTCCTATCAAATTACAAATTTCCTGGCGCTTCAAACTCAGCAATTGTTGAAGGAAGTAGAGCCAAACCTGAGTAGGTTGAGTTGCAACTACGTCCATGATTTTCCATCCACAAATAGCTTGGTGCTTCTTCGCTTTGGCAGCTGACAATTGATGGCCGCACGACATGCAAAACATGATTACTGGGCCATTGTGTTTGGTCTGCCAGTGATCAACTGCGGTGCCCCATGTAAGGTATGTATTTGTGCAACATGAGCACCGGTATAGTACGCGACTTGCCTTGCAGTAACGCTGCCGGCCAAGGCTTTTAGCAATTCTTACGGAGGATAAACCCTTGAGCTCTAGTCGCCGGCGTTGTTGGCAATCCGGTCTGTTCCACAGTGCACAAGCTACTGGTTCTCTCGGTTGAGACTTAGACCGCTTCCTGTAGTCGAATGAGTCTAGGCGCTCGAGAATTTCGAGGACTTGAGGCTCGTCGTAATCTGAAATTCTCGCAACCAGGTCAAGAAGGCTGTCCAGATCTTCTATCAAAGTATCTATGTACAATCAGCAACATCTCTATAATAACAACTTTTATATACTAGCCGTTGAGATTGGGCATGATCTTGAACCGTCGTATAGGCCACACGGCGAGTTTGAGAGCGCAATATCTGTATTTCCAACTGCACATTCGATTGTCAGTACCGGAATGGGTACTCTTCAAATACCACTCGGTACAACAAGGTGAAGGGGCTGACGTGTCGTTCCATGCCCTAAATGATGTGAGGGAGTAGTATTTAGATTAGTATTCCCATCGTCGATCTCGTTTTAGAAAAGTAACTTGTACCCTGTAACGTCTGAATACCCTGGCCCGCTGCTAATTTCATCGCGCTGCGAATAGCACATTCGAGGCACTTATCATTCTACTTTACTATCGCGCAATTAGACGCTACACGAGCCGAGTATTGAAACAAGTACGCCCACTAGCCAGAAAACATCTTACTGATATCTTAGAATTGGACGACTGCCTGGTTTTGGTCGGCGAATCGGCAAGGTATCTCTGTAGCCTTAGCACGGCTGGAAGTACGAACTGCAACATCTATTCCAATACTTCTGCCTGAATACCGCGCAGTGAGATTAACGCATCAAGACGGGGTTATGCCCAGCCATGTTGAGTGGGTCCGTGGACCAGTTTTCGAGGTGCCGTTCTTGCCCCTTTTTCTTTTTCCATCATTTGTTAATCTCCCTTCTTGACCTTGACAAGTAATCCCACTGCACGCCCTTGACGCATAACCCAACTGACGCCGAACATTGGCACGAGGAGACCAACAGCAAGTCTACGTCACCCAATTGCTTGTCCCTCCTTACAACTCTTCGCTGGAGTGCACTCCTTCACGGTAAGTACTATGTATACTTACTTGTCCATGGCCCCAAGCAATACTGTGCCATCAATAGAACATGCAATGGGAAGACTCTCCACGCCCGAGCGCACTATGCCTCTAATGGCTGCGGCCTAGGTCAAGGAATCACAACCGATTCTACGAAATCTGACTGTACGTCAAGTCTTGATGTATCACCCAAGATGCGAAAGTTGAACAAGGCCAATTTCCGCTAGCCCAAATGCTTAAAATAGAGATACTCGGGTCGCTCCCTGGCGATGATTCCTGCTCCCTTGGGCCGCCGAGGTCACGACATTTCATTGCATCTATTCTTAGCCGGCTTTCTGTTCCTATCAATCTAGATGAGGATAAACCATAAATTAAGGACTAACTCTTATGAATTAGTCTTGACAATATTCGGCATCTTTGGAGAGAAAGGTGCCATATGACGACACTGCGAAATAATCGACATCGGGCTCTCGTATTCCAACAAAAAACCTAAGGAGTCATATATCTTGAACGGAGTGGTCCGGCATTGACCCTTAAACCACGTATATCATCAACACGTTTGAACCGCTTTCATCTGCCAGTTACCTGTTATATCCCAAAGATGTTATACTCTCAACTCGATGGCTCCTACTTTGTGGAGTTCGATGATCATCAGCACAGAATTACAGCCCAAGAAGTAGCACAAATGATGTCTCGTCAACGGCAAGAGCTGATTGGCGATGAGCTTTCACGACTAGCGGGCGATGAATACCTGGAGGATATCATGCAGCATATGCGACAGATGGAGGCATGTTGCAACATCGACGCACATCACATTGCGTGTGCTAACAACATTTAGAATGAGACTCTACCAGCTGCTTCACTGATCGATGAGCAGCCCGAGATCGATTGGTTCAAGCGGCCGTACTTGATAAATTTCCTCGTCGAGGCCCACGCCGCCTTTGACCTACTACCCGAGACTCTCTTCCTCACTGTGAACCTCATCGACCGGTACTGCACCAAGAGAATTTTGTTAGAAAAATACTATCAATTGGCTGGATGCGCCGCGCTACTCATCGCTGCCAAGTATGGCGACGAAAAGGGCCGCATTCCCCAGATTCATCAACTCGAGGACATCTGTTGTGGACTCTATGATGCTGGCTTGTTCACCCAGATGGAGTGGCATGTCCTAGAGACCCTCGATTGGGTCATTGGCCACCCCACCGTCGACTTCTTTTCGCAGCTAATCGTGCTAGAGGAGGGTGACGATCAAGTGGTTACACACATGGCTGCCTATCTCTGTGAGATTGCGTTGTACCATCGCGATTTCGTCTCCACCCGGCCGACGGTTATGGCCCGATCATCTCTGGACCTTGCGCGGGTGATCCTCGGTCGCGCCGAAGTTAAGAACGAGGAGGATTGGGACCGGATGGAAAATGCTACATGGATCGCTCTATTGCGTCACTGTCAGAGTCCTTCTCCTACACTCGTCCGCAAGTACTCGACAGCCGGGTATTCCGGAGTGTCCCAGAGGCTGGCCCGCTTTACAGCAGAGCAAAATGCCATTGCCCATCGAGCTACCGGCCCTGCTGCCCCCAGGGCCAAAATCATTAACAGATACATGGGAAATATCTACAGTACTTCCCAAAAGGGACACAATGTCCTGCACGTTCATGACTACCCTACTCCCCCGATTACAACGTACAGTAACTGCTGGATGGGAAGCCAGAGCCTGCCTCGGATGCCCAGACTTCCACCCAATGACGCTATATGTGATCGATACTATGGCTTTGGGACCGCTTCATAGCTTGATCCAAGTGAAGGTGGGTGGTCTAGTGTCAAGGACTACACCTTGTTCTCTGTAATTGAAAGAAAGTTTGGGGCCCCTGAGAGGATAATAAATCCTATATGTAGTGTAGGGGCCAGAATGGCGTCGTTTGGAGCAAAGCTGGGTCGTATAGTCAAGGCAATGGCATGCGTGATTTTAGTTCTCACTATTGACTACCAATGCTTACTGTAAAAAAGCTATTCTATCATCTAAATACCGTAAATTACAAACACGGCTGAGATGCCGTGTTGACAGATTCATAGATTGAGGTGGTTTGGGGTTATTCCAATCCCCCCCGCCCCCTACACCATTTGCCTCTGTTGGGTCGCTTTCCTATGGCAATTGAGTCCCTTCATCCTGTGATATGGATATCTCACGTCAGTTGCTAATTTTTACATATTACATTCCTCACCTGATGTTGATTACGTGGAGTTGTTAGTCTTGAGATCGGGCCACACAGCTCTCCAGTGTTAGTAGAGAATGTACTGTGAGAACATTGACAGTTCTGGAAATGGAGTCATTGTGAAGAGATTATATAAGGTCTAGGAAGATATCTATACCACCTATATTAGTTTGGTATTGCTTTGGTACGTCGATGCATCTGCCTAGTAGCTAGGGTCTTGTCTAGAAGCCGTGAAGTGATGCCACCCCATCGATGTCTGCCTACATTACCAGTAACCCTGTGATTGTCTGATATGAGTGCGCGTCCGAGGGTTTTCTCTTCAATAGTGAGACTCTGTTGACTATAGCAACCCAAATGTCGGGCAAAATAAAGGTAAATCAGTTAATATGCATAAATATGCTCAAAGCGGGGATGGCAGGATACCCAGATCAGTGGTGCGATGAAACAATCTCGTATGGCGACTAGCCCCATAGCTTAGGTCTTATTTTAGCTGTGAACTCCAGATGGAGCCGAGGTGGATCTTTCACTGATTATCCCCTCAACCGCCGACGATATCCGCAGTCAAGCTGAAACTCCATTCTTTACCCTCACCCCTTGTTCTGTTTATGTTATGACACTTCGATAGTTTATTTAATCGTGGAGACCAAGGAAAAGAGGTATTCTTTTCTGG
This sequence comes from Fusarium mundagurra, assembly GCA_013396205.1. Taxonomy (NCBI): domain Eukaryota; kingdom Fungi; phylum Ascomycota; class Sordariomycetes; order Hypocreales; family Nectriaceae; genus Fusarium; species Fusarium mundagurra. The sequence goes on along the minus strand of JAAOAN010000270.1, from coordinate 24,536 downwards.
CGGATTTCCACGTTTTCTAACATCACACTTCTACATCTCATAACAAAATAAGCCACGACCAACAGTCTCAATCAGTACTTGACAAATGCTTCTTGAGCATCTACCAAGTTGCGTCCGATCGCCAGCACCTAGCACTCATTCTAGCAGCCTCCGACTTTTTTGTTTCGCGCTATGCAGGAAGACGTAGGGTTCCAAGGGTGATGTGAAAAGAAAAAGTGCTCAATAGTGAAGATACCGTTCCTGTCTAGTCCAAATGTGGACAACAGTTCGGCATTGTGTGTGTGTCACAGCATGTACTTGAGAAGATGGTGGCAACGATTATGTAGCAAGTTGGCAATATGATCTTTCTGACATTCTAATCAATTTGGGTTCTTACAGCGTGTGTAATCACCATAGTGACATCTTTCATCACACGGGCGTTTTTCGATTGCACATCGGCACGTCTTACATTTTGAAGCGGTTTGATCACAATCACAGCCGTCCTTGAGCCACTAGACTTTGTTAGCACTGTCTCATCGCGCTTTCACCAATTGTACATATCGCTAGCTCACCTCCAGGATTTCTAGGCATTCATTAAGATGTTCATCTGGCGGCCACGTATATGCTTTCGATCCTCTTCTCCATAGAGCTAGAATTATTGTCATCTTTTCAATAAATTGGCGCGAAAAGGACTCATTTGTCATCTCTGGATCTTCGATTTCTGCCTTGGTATATCTGAGTATATTATGAAGTTGGGAACTATGCCAATGCATTGTCCCTGTCATCAAACAGTCTGAGACTGTGATCGGCGCGTGCAACGTACCAGGTGGTTGGATGAGAGTATACCCAGGTGCGATATAAACAGGAATGCCACCATCGGGGACTTGACCCGTCGATCTCCACTTCTGGAGACCGCGAATCCCCAAACCTGGCCACATGAGCCACAGCTTGTGCCCTTCCTCATTGAAGATTGTTGTATATACATAGTGATGATCGACATGTGGGAGATGCACCGCCCCTTGGCTGGCGAGTAAGTGAAAAGAAGTTGATTCGTCCAGGTCTGTGGACTCTGCGCGATACTCTCTTTTACCGTTTTCTTCACATGAGAGCTCTAGTATCTTGAAGTCTTTCCGATTCGCCACGAATCCCGGGACAGCGTTGTCCTTAATCCCGTTGAGGTTGAGGAAGTTTACTGGGTAGACCTGGCTTCCGTTTCGTTGCATCTTCTGTCGGCTCTTGAACATGTCTATGGCAGAACTCGAAGGGATTCTCTCAGCAACTCTGCCTTTTTTCTTGATGTTTTTGCCGAAATCGTGGACATCAAGATTTGCTCGAGTTTCGAGAATGTCTAAGAACCAATCTATGGAGATATGTTGTTGAGTACGCGACTCGACCACAAGGACTGGAAAACATGGAGGCCCTTTGTCGAATATCTTGCGCGCATCGTCTTCTGAACAAACCACAAGTTTCTTACTCAAGCTGCCGCTGGGTCTCAATCGAAGCGCTTCTTTAGCAGTGAGCGGTCTCTGAATTGTGGACTTTTCGAGCATTTCAACTATTTGAGTGACATCTTCTCGAGTGCGTGTGTCAGGCTTCGAATATTCCAGCTGCTTTCGGAGCATAGCGATGGCCTTTTCATGATATTTTAGAGCCACGCTTACATATTCATTGACCAGGTCAGCCATGGAGTTTGATGACATGTTAATACGGAGTGAGTTCTCAATGGGTTTATGTAGAGTGAGACTGAATTTGAATTTGAGGTGAGTAGACCTATTTATTGATTCAAATGCAAATATTTTGCAGTTGTTTCATTGAGTTCATCCATACTAATTATAGCGCACTTGTGAAAACTGGAGCAACAATACAGCTACACGATCTCGGTTGACGGAGGTCACAGCCATAGAAGCGTCAGCTATGTTGCCATACAATACGTTACTGAAAATACTGAACATACTAATCTCGACCTCGTGAAGATGCGGCGCGCCTAAGGAACGCTAAAAAGGATAGTAACGTGGTAAGCTATGTATATTTGGAATGGCGCCAGGACCTCTTGGTCTTGAATAGTCACATGAATGCAAAGAACAAAGGCTTACATACATTTACTGCCAACATCATATCGTGCCCTGATAGCGATATGTGAGTCATGATGGCTAAAATCTGTACAGTATTGAGCACTTGGACCTTCCTCTCCAAAAATAACTCTCGTTTATAAACAAAACCCCGCATATCTGTCAAATATTACGTGTATTCGGTTCATTGGTGTGAATTGGTGTATTCATCTTGTGTTCTGTTGAAATCTACCCCTTAGAGGTTTTGCCATTTCGGTTGTAATCTTAAAGTATCCCTGCTTGCACGTGAGACCCCAGCACCTGTTCAACAATATCTAGCTTAAGTAAATGTCCACACTGTGTACACTCTTCCCTCATATATAAAGCGCGCATTTTAATGTACTTGCCCGATTGATGCAAGCGACGGTACTCATGATTCGTACTGTGTGACTGTCCACTTCCCCAGACTAGCGCCCCTGCCTCCAGGCAGCAGCGGTACTTCTAAGTACTTCATTCGCTAAGCCAGAAATTGCTTACGCACCCATAAGGCGGCCAAATTCTGATAGAACATCTGCTTATGAGGTAGAGCCATGTACCCAGGGAGCCCCACCCTAGACTTACAAAGAGCATGTGTTTTTGGACCGGAAGGTGCAAGTGCTCAATACTGTATTCAACTTGGCAGCATACTTGGGCATTGTAGAGTAGAGTGGAGCTCTACCCACTACTCTACCCACTACTCTTTCCACCACTCTACCCACTCTACCCACCACTCTACCCGGGTGGGGTAGAGCTCCACTCTACTCTACAATGCCCAAGTATGCTTGGCAGACAAAGGTAGCATTACATTCAAATTCATTCCGGTAGCCAAAAGGTTAAGTGCGTCAATAGTGCTATGCCTTGTGGATTAATGGGGAGATGGCAAAATCAATTATCAGTATTCCTAGTCGATAGCAAGCAAGTATCGATAAATACTTTAACCTCAAACCAGGGGATAGAAGAGCATGACAAAGCATAGGTCGATCCTCTTATGCCATCCACACACAGATATACTCTGATATCATGCCCGGTAGCCTAATACATACTTTATCACATGTGATCCTTCTTAGCTTCTTTGAAAAAAGTGAAATAACAGAATTGTTGCATGTATTAACTGTCAGTGAATGTCACGTAAAATTAGCAGTCTAGCAATGTTCGACAGCAACTTATGTATGGCTACGTTGATGTGAATCAACCTGGTCTTGTTATTTGCTTAATGGACTTGCTCCTGACATGTAACTGTTATTTTTCTTCAAGAAGGGCCTCCCTTGAGTCCAAGGACTCCCTGAGACTCGTTCAACCGTGTGATAGGCTCCAAAGGTTTTACACGGGAGCCAAAGAGTAGACACTGACAGGGCAGGTTTCAGAAAGTCGCACAAGGTTTTAATACGTGGGATATGACAAAATATCGGCCACGAATTCTTGAGAATCTGCTCATATTCACGGCGAGGTAGTGGCAGACTTCGTTTGACTTACTTTGGATCTCCCTCTGGGAGCAATGCAATTTCTTTCGCAGGGGTCACCATCCATCTCCCAAGGAAGTTATATACATCTCAACATATAATTACCTAATACAGAACAGGCTACAGTAACCTGAAGCCCCAGGACGGCATTTGCGAACAGCATGGGAACTCTAGGTTAAGTAGCTGGACGCTTTCATGATTATACATTCTAGCGACAGCAGGTAGATGAGTACCGAGGTCGCCCAAATCACTCGGATGGCGGTTCACTAGATTGTGTAATCAGAATCAATAGAAATACTGGCCACTCTTAATTCGGTGTGTGGCAATACACCTGATTGTATGCGCACAAGTCTACTACTCTCTCAAATCTGACCGGCAGTCACCAGTGTCATCTCTTTAACAATGCCTCGACCCAACTTTGCCTGCCCGTCGAAGTCCGATCGCTCCGACAATGCTACAGACCAGCAAGAAAGCTAACATAGCCCAGAAGGTCGCTCTGTAACCCTCCATGAGGGCTTGTGTAAGGGATTTCGCTGTCTCCTGTTGTTTTGTGACCCAGGTTGAGATGACTTGCATGAGAGCCAGTCCCATTGTGTTACCGAGCTGCGCAGCCGTGTTGAAAACAGCACCAGCGACTGCATGTTGTTCCTCAGTAAAGACCTCCGTGATGATTATGAGACCGATCGTGAAAAGAACATCAATAGAGAAAGGCATCAGGATCTGTGCGGGGAAAGCGCACTTCCAGTAAGGCCAATCCGGCTGGATGACAGCCATAAGAAGGGGAGAGCCAGCAGAAATGAGCGACGCGAAAGCGACGAGCCAATTTGCATGGATCTTGTGGACCACAAGACCCGTTGTGATATTGAGAGCGAGGCCAACCACAGTGCTTGGAAGCATGCGGATAGCCGCTTCAAGAGCCGAGAGATGCTCGATTTCTTGGAAACTAGGATGTTCGTCAGCGGAAGTGGCTTTTCGGCTGGCACTCGCTCTCTACCTACTAAAGACTCGTCACGAGATCCAGAGAGTTTAACACAGCAAAGGATAATGCAACAGTGATGCAGATGCTGGTAAAAGACAGATTCTTCCAAAGCCCATTTGGAATCAGGGCCACCCGGTTTTTTTTTACCCGAGAGTGCATCCAGTATACAAATAAGGCAGTCGCTACCATGCTGAGACTCAAGGGCACAAGGGCCAGGGGGGATCGAACTTGATCTATACCTGTGCTGATGAGGCTGTTTTGGAATTAGCTAGTACATCAATCGAGAGGTATGTGCGTCAACGAACCCCAAAAAGTATGTAAGTAGACTTATGGATGTCGATGCAAGTAATGCGCCAACCCGGTCGACTTTCTTTTTCAGATTTCGTATCGTGATTCGTAACGAGCCGGGTCGTGCGGTTCTTGGCAATGCCCACCATCCGATGGCGAATAGTAGCAGGGTAAGGCCTCCACAGAAATACCATCCTGATCGCCATCCAAGAGTGTCGATCAATATGCCGCCCACAACGAGGCTAGATGAGAAACCTAACAGCTGGCTTAATCCTAGGCACGCAAAGGCTACGTTGCGTTCTCGACCCTGAGGCTGCACTTGGGTCACAAGGGCCACGGAACTAGACAGATGTAACGCCGTGGCAATGCCCTGCAAGGCTCGTAAGACAACAAGTTCCTCCCCATTCTTGACCAGTCCACAAGTAAGTATGAAGATACAATTCAATATGCATCCCGACAGATTCACCGGTCGCGGTCCTAAAACATCAGCGATAGCGCCCGTGAGGAGCAAAGTTGATGCAGTGGTCAGTCCTTGAACTGAAGATGGCCAGAAAGCAAGAGATGGAGGAAGTTCGAGATCCTTTGTGAGTCGAGGAAGGCCAATGACTATAAGACCGTTAGATGCGCTACTGGTGATGTTCATGCCGCATAGATATGTTATTGCAGTCACTCTTCGGATGAGGGACCCAGAGACGACATTATTTGTAACAACTTCTTGAGAGAACTCATCGCCAACAGTTACCAGCTGGACATCGCTGCCGGGTTTCAGCGATAGTGAAGATGTTGATTCGAGTGGCAGGGCTTCCATATTGGCCCTCATCGACTTCTGGCTGGATATGAAAAGTATTTATCGCTCATGAGAAATGCAAATCTATCTTCTGTAGCGCTACCTGTTATAAAAGTCGAAGAAAGACCTTTTTCTGTTCTTGTAGTAGGCTGAAATACGTTGGATCTATGGGCGAGGACCTCAAGCACGGGAGGCAGGCTTTCGCCGTTGCAGCTAAGCTGCAGTTCCAATACGCCAGTCATTACAAGCTCAATAGCATCCAGACCCACTTGGGGAACAGTAACAAATGAGAAATAATGGAAGAAAGTCGCGATTATCCCTCACATCGTGGATCTTATTTTCGGCTAGGGATGCCTTTGGAGAAAACCCAATGTTCACAAGCACGTCAGCATCTGCTAACCATTTCACTGCTTTGCAGATTCCAACACTAGACTCGGGACGTGACTGCGAGTCATCATTCAGAACCACCACAACTCTACACCTTGTATGTGGCTTACAACGCCAGTCGAGTGAAGCCACATTGTCAGCTTTGAGTGAAGATTGCAAAACTTTTTCATTTATGTTTTGGATAAGAAGGCACTAGTGCATAGGCCCAAATGCAAAGCCCGATACCTTAAGTGTGCCTTTCATTTAACCTAGCTCAAGTCCCTTGGCTGCTTACGGTACATGTACAAAGCAGTTTTCGTTGGCTTTTTTGCGTTCGCTTTTCTTGCTGTCATCTGTACAAGCTCGTCGAACGTAGCTACGGCGGGAAATGACGCTCTTGTAGGGGGGAACCTCAGTAGAGAAATAAAAACCCGTTAATATACATAAATGACCCACCTTGGAGACTGAAAGCAGGAGACCCTCTTTGGTGAACCATTACCGATTACTCCACATATCAATAACTGACCCACCAGAAGCCGATTTTTTCACAATACAACAGTAAGCACACCAATCTGCCCGAATAGGCCGAATAACTGGTAATGGATGGCACAAGTGACCAAAACTAAGATGGATTAATATGACCAACGCAATGTCAGAATATACATATCCAGCCTTTCGTATCTCTTCCATTTTTGTTGAGCCTTCTCATCCCGTTAGTCAAAAGTCACGTTGTTGTCTGGGCGTATGAGCAAAAACAAGCTTTCAAAACCATCATTGCGAACATGTACTGTATATCACGCTCTGAGACTTGACTACAGTACGGTACATCAGGGATACAGGGTTTATTTATAGCATGTACGATTTGTCCAACAGTAGTTCATTTCTAGCATCCTGACCTTCAAAAATAGGTTTTTGCAGTTTGGCTCGAGGTTTACTATAATTAGGCGGGTTTTCTTCTGCGCTCGCTGTGCAATTCTACAGTCCCGACCGAAATCAGAGGCCGCCCTGGCTTTCTAGATAATGTCTCTGAGCACAGACCGGGCCGTGGCTGGTGTGGCTTTTACAGAGCGCAACGTCAAATGACAGGCTGTCTAGGCCACACCAGTCACAAATGGCCTATGCTCAGAAACTTCATTTAGAAAGCCAGGGCGGCCTCTGATTTCGGCCGGGACTGTACCACTGCAGCTATCCTGAGGATTTCCAGATAGCGCTCTTTGTGTTCTTGGCCTTTTTTTTTTTTCTTACTGTGGTTCTCATCACTATGCTAGCTTAGCCTGAAGTGACTCAAACAGCTCGACCAGCTGTCCGCTGATGACCGGTCGATGTTGGAGAGAGTATGAAGAAGCCTCATGCGACTTGACCGTTCTCACGGCAATCGTGCTCAAACCTTTGTAGCGCTCTATGTATAGCCCTGCCATTTGCGAAATCTCCATTTATTATGAAAAACGGTATTCCTATTCTTTAGCTCTCTGTTTTCTCACCTTGAACCTTAAATACTGGACACTAGACTTTTCCACACATAACGCTATTATCGACTGTTTCTTCTGCTAAAAGTTATCCTGTTGCAAGCTTGAGGTTCTATGATTAAAGGTTTGGCTATCCTTGTGTATTTATTGCATCTTGTCACTTATGAATCCTCCTTGCTACGTGCTTCTCTACATCGTGGTCCACAGATCCATCGCCACTCTTACAGATCCACCGTTGAACTACAAAAAGTAATTGAAACCAACGGATACACCAATCATGAAGATTCTTCCACTTGTTCCTGCTTTTCTCACCACAGTTGCTGCTGTCCAGCCACAGGGCATAATTGAGATTGAGTGGTCAAGCAATTGCGGAGACGCATCCAAGGCGACCAACCCTGCTATACCTGCCGCCAATCCCACTGTGATTGAGACACCCAAGATTGCCTCTGCTCAAGCAGAAACTCCTAGTCCAGTCCCAAGCAATGCCCCTGTCGTCGATAGCTATCCCCCCATCCCCTCTGCTGGGTCTACAACTGAGAACGAACAAGTTCCTGATCCTGGTGTTTACTCACCTTATCCCTCACCCTCCACACCTGCTTATTCCCAGCTGGAGCAAAAGTCTGAGCTAAAGACTGGGGCTGCGAGTCCCTACGGCGATGTGAAATCTGGCAACATTACTTTTTATGATGTTGGGATGGGCGCCTGCGGTCAGAATTCAAGTGGGCAAGACGAAACTGGCAGCATCGTAGCAATCTCTGGAGACGTATATGATGCAGCCATGATTGACCTTAACACCAACAACAACCCCTTATGTGGTCGAACTATCACCATGAAAGGATCTAACGGCAAGACTGCTCAAGGTACTATCTTAGACCGATGTGAAGACTGTCGAGGCGGTGATATAGATGTCAGCCATAAGATATTCATAGAAATTTATGGAAATCTCGACCTGGGTCGCACTGAGATAGAATGGTGGTACAGCTAATTAATGACACGTTGCAGAGTCCTCCCATCCTAATTGATGGCTTGTATGGACTGCCAGTTCCTGAAGCACCGGTATGCTTATCGCCCTACAAAATCCCAAGAAAGGCGGAGTGTGTATTACAGGACTCTTGAGGCTTATAAAGCCCCAAAACAACATTGACATCCATACTACACACAAAACAATGTATATATTACTTCATAGATAAAAGGAGAGATCTACACCTATATTCTAAACTTAGAGCTCTTCTCTATATCTTGGTCAGACGAGCCTCAAAGAAGTGGCTAGATAATGGTCGAAGAAGGCCTAGATGTATAAAACCACCGTGGGAATACATGGGAGCCCAATAGCATAGAATGGGACCGAACACCCAACCATGGTGTGAATTTTCAGGAGTGGAGTGGCTCGTCCAAAATGTTTTGCTCGTCATGCTCTGCAAAATTCGCGGAAGCGTCCAGTCTACTGGACAGAGAAGGTTTGATATTGAAAACTTGCTAGTGTTGTGGTGTTGATATATAAGCTGATACTGCTTTCCAAACGAATGGTCACTCATCTCCGTAGCTTCGGCAATCGAGAGACCACATTTGCAATGATGTAAACAAACAGTGAATTATTGACACAGGCCATCATGTAATCCCTTTCAAGGGCGAGTTGAATGAGGGGCAATAGCCTGACCAAGATACACAACAGTCTTTTTTCGTGTAAATATAGAAACCTTGAATAACGATGGAACGATATAGGATGGTGTTTCAATACTTTAATTACATTAAAGCCAAGGTATACTTTGCGGAGTGAATCCTTCTACTGTAATACCATTCCCGAAACTTGCAAACTTTTGGTCATCCTCTTCAAACTTGAGATCGTAGTCCTCCCATCGCACTATTTCAGTTGCGGCGTAGTAGTGAAGTATTGTTCCTGGCCATGGAACAATTACCTTTTCGTTGGACTTATCTGTAACATAATAATTAGGTCCTGGCAATGTCAATGCTGGATAACAGAGGTTGACTTACACCACGATGAGCATGGCTCCGACCATACCATCTCTGGCATGCGTGATTGAACCCAGCGGTTGAAGGCGTCCTGGGCTGATTTTTTGACACAAACTGACCTTAAGCGATCCTTCTGTAGCCTGTCGATGACTCTGATGATGTAGTCACTCGTACGTTCAATCCCAGGGTACGCTGAACCATTAACAGGACAGATAGGTGGATTAAACACTTGAAAGATGACCTTAGCTTTTTTTTTTCTTTTAGGATGATCTCATGAGTGGGTTCACGTACCGAAAAAGTTGGGGAAACCAGCGACTGTTGCTGCCAAGTAACTCTCATAGCCCCCATCCGTTGACCATAACTCTGACAAGTTAGCTGTTCCGCTCCCTTTGATCGGAAACCTCGGCGTGTATGGCTCAAAGCCTGTGCCGCAGACGATCATGTCATATGTTCGCCGTTTGTTGTCAGTCGTGATGATAGCATTTCCCTCCACCTGCTTGATTGGGGTTGAAACGAGCTCTACATTTGACTGGTCTAGAGCCTCCAAATACTTATCGGCAGGCGTGAAGCGACGACAACCAGCTTTATACTTGGTAGGGAGGAGGGCCTTCAATGTCTGTCGGTCGTTAATTTTATTGGCCATGTGCTGCTTTGCATTTTGAGTGAATTCTTTAGCAGCGCTCGAGTTGGCCCAGAGACCTCTGAAGCTATAGGCCAGCTTTTTCTCGATCTTTAGGCGGAATTGAAGATACGAATCGGGCTCGGTTTCGAATTTCTTGATCGTATCGTGGGAATCTGTCCGCCTGTCAGAGGTGGTTCGGGCTTGTGTGTAGGGTAGACAATGCTGACAATTGACCTGCGGTTCTCCATTGCTAGAAAATACATGCGGAACCAGCCATGTTGGTCCACGAACAAAGTTACTGATGGATCTCGCGTCTAAAGCTGTTAGTCAACATTTGGGCTTTTCCATCCAAATTTCTCACCTTTGCGTAAGCTAGCTAAACACTGGGTTGAACTGGCCCCATTTCCTATTACCGCTACATCTTTGCCATGATAGTCTAGGCCTTGGGGCCAGTTTGCAGTGTGTATCACACGCCCCTGGAACGTATCAAGACCATCTATGTCTGGTAGCTTCCAGTTATTCAGCCTTCCTACAGCAACGACAAAAACATCGCACTTGACCGAGATTTCATTATTAGTATTCCCGTTGCTTTGCAGAAAAACGTTCCATTCGGAGTTCTTCTCATCCCAGTTTGCCCCGGTGCAGGTTGTACCGAATTGAATATATCGTCTGAGATCGAACTTGGTCACCGTTGATTTGAGATAGTCTAAGATTTCAGCCGCCTCGGCATACAGGCGGCTCCAACGGGGGTTGGGGTTCCAGCTGTACTGGTAGGCGTGGGATGGGATGTCGCATGCACACCTTGTAAATTTCAGCAGTTGCCCATGGTCAGTTATGGGTGAAGGAAATTCTCACCCAGGATATCTGTTCTCAGCCCAAGTTCCTCCTTCTTGACTGTTCTTGTCATAAACGGTGATGTTGACGTTTGGCAATCGCGTGGTTACGTCCTTCAAGAACTGGATGCCCGATATCCTACAACGGTTAATTGCTAATACAAATTCAAAATGGGGGGTACAATTACCCAGCACCTATGACGACAATACGAATCGGCTTCGGAACAAATGCTGTTGGGGTAAGCTCCATGTTGAAGCTGTACTGCTATGAAATGGAATAATAAAGGTGATGCTGTAGCGGTTCTTGACTGGCAATTCTCCCAACCCGCCCATGCTCAGACTGATGTTTCTGACATCATGAGAGTCCTAACGCATGAAAGGGCCGACGACATTTATGTTGAATGAAAGCGTTGAAAGCATACGATATTGATCTCAATATTCATTATACATCCTTTGATGTCCAGTCATGTCTGTTACACCGTCTTACAAGCGAAGGGCGAACCTGTGAATTCTTTCGTTGAAACATTCAATTATCCTTATACCGATTCAGGAAGCGGTGTTCAACATCGAGCATCAAGATGCTGCATGATTTTCGAGTATTTGTGTATTGAAGCCTCCTGGTCCCCTGTCTAACTTCATTAACTCAAAAATACTAGACTCAATGCGAGAAGCAACCCGCTCACATGACGTCAAATTTAACGTGAAAAGTTATTCGTCCGAGAATGCTGATGCTAGCTTGACGATCCGACGATTCTCATGCCCCAGTATGTTGCGGCTACATGTAAGCAAGTAACTCAAGGGATGAATACGAGACGCGAGAAGGTTGGGAATCATGCAAAACAAGGACCAAGGTCGTCGCGATCCAATCAGAGAAGTCTCTGAGAGCAAGGAACCTACTTTAGCGCGGTGAACTCATGGTGAGTTGAAGTGGGGCATTTGGTTATCCCTGTTTTGGCATCCTGGCTTCAGATACGGTAAGATTTGGTTGCCCATTCCCAGGCAAGAACGAACATGGCGCGGAACGGGACCGCGGGACATCACAGAGTGACCATTCTCAGGTAAATAATCTACCTGTAATGGAATTGTTTCCTTTTTCTGAAATAGTCAGCTCCCCAAGATTCAAGCAGGGCTTGAACTAAGGCAGCAATGTATGGATGGCACTGAGCCGGTGATTAATGTAAAAATGTGTTGATTGATCGTACTACCGATGGCGCGGGTCATCCCATTTCGCAATGTCACCGAAAGGATGCAGCTAGATTACTAACCCGAACATTTCCTGGAGCCGTGAAGTTCATGTCTATCCTGCGACACTACAGTATGCATGCTGCACTTCAACTACGAGATATGATGTTGGCCCTGCTGGGTGGAGCAAACAAGCTAGCCAGTCTTGGACGTTAATAACCAAGTGGAGCCGGCCAAAAATGACGGACGAAAATAATGGTGGGGAGATAAAGTGAAATACCCACATTTCAAGACTCAGGCTCATGCACATCAAAACTCTGTGAAGAACTTTCGTTAACCCTTCAGACATGATCATCATACCACCCCACCCCTAAAACCGAGAATACAAAATAATAGGCCTCTTATCACATCGGACCCACGTACGCACAACGGCCTTGAGTCAGCTGGCAAGATTTTGGCGCTATCGGACGCAGTCACGCATTAGCGTTAAGGTACTTGTGAAATGCCTTCTACGTCTAGTTGACTCCTGAAGGCCGCCAGGGCGTCTGGAAGCCTTTCATCACAGGAGCCCATATTGAAACACCGTCTGTAACTACCAACCGGTTTGTCATGCCAAAGGCTGAGTCACCGGAGCATTATGAGGAAGACGCTTATGATAAGCGCTTTCCAATTTCTAGATTTTGTTACAGTATTTACTAATGACTAATTGTTAGTTTGGGAGTGTTGCCGACGCAGGACACGAATATGTTGATCAAAAAGTGGAACGTGTACTCTTGTAACCCGGTTCCGAACTGGATAACGGCTCTCATTAGTTGTCTCCTTCGCCCTAACAACACATGTGAAGGTCATTGAAGATTTTGATTTTTACGGATAAATCCACTGACGGCACGTAGCAGTGACTACATGAAGAGGGAGTCTGGCATAGCTTTCAGCTTTTCAAACCGTTCAACTATTTCTAGAATTGAATGGTTATTTATCATTAGTTTACAAACAAATCGCCTACTGGCTTCAGCTCACACTCCTACTTTTAGTGCAGTTTCGCTGCGAGTTTCTTTGGAGCATCTACCCTGCGGTCACTGAACCTGTACGGCCCTTCACAACACCCTTGTCCCTTTAAGGGTTATTCACAAAGGTCCTCCGACGATAAGTGAAAAAAGAAAGAAATGGTACAATTAGTGCTTGCCTTGACACTATTGTCTTCCTGCAAGGGCATAGATTCGCAGGCACGTAGGAGCTTGTAGTTGAATGCAATTATCACCATTAGTAGCTTGTTTTGTTTAATGGGCAAGTATTCGGTCGAGTGAATTTCTGAGTGTGAAACACTTGGATCATTGTGCCAAGTGAGACACCGACATGAGCTCTGCTGCTAGAGTGTGAGACTGACACGAGTTATGATTGGGCCAAGCCTATGTGTCTCAATTCTGTGATGCTTGACCAATATTCTCAAAAGAATGCGAGAATATGTAAGCGAAAGGTGATATAAAGGTTCTGCGTTGTCATTCTTACGCTATGAAAAGATGCTTTCCTCTTGAACGTACAGTCTCAAGCTTCCTCAGCACTCTTTCATCCACCCCTCACCTTAATATCATATACACAATACTTTCGCTTCGCCTTAAAACATGAAGATTCTTATCTTGATCGCCCCTCTGCTTTCCCTCCCCCTGGCTTTTGCCAATTCAGGCGGTGATTACGGATATGGCTACGGGAAAAAGATCAGTACCGTAACTGCTACCGTCACGCACACTGTCACAAAGCCCATCTACAAGGCCCCGATCACCAAGACCAAGACTGAAACTGTCACCAATTTCAAGCCCACAGTCACAAAGTACAAGACTAAGACCAAGACCGTCACCAAGAAGCCTTACCCCACCTACCACAAGCCTGGATACGGTGATGGCAAACACAAAGACAGCGAGTACAAGGGCTAAGAAGTGAGTCTCTCCCAACGACTCGAATTGATGGAACATAACCGGTCAATGTACCTACCTTGAAGATTTGGCCTCGTACCCTTTTCCCGTCAATTTGAGCAATAGTTTCCGTGGCGCAATAAGTGGTTGACTTCTCGTTAGTATGGACAATGAATTGTTGGGCTACGCTACGGCATTTCTTCTCACTCTTTACCATTCTTGTATCAATATATACACATTATGTTCTTGGTAGTGGTTAATTATCAGAACTTGGCGATGACTGCTGGGAGGCAATCAGACAAAATCCCTCCGTCGAAATCCTTTGTTTGACTTTATCATATCTTCCATACTATTTCCAAGTTCCTACCTTTTGTGGTCCTCTGTCATTATAGAATCGTCCGTTTCATTTTAAGGTTTTGTCCCAACACTTCAAAATTACAATCTTCTCCAAGGCTTGTATCTTAATCGCGTTGTAAAAGGATACGTCGAATTCACTATGCAGTCACCATATTATTTATGCATTAACAATGGCCACCTTGTAATTGCTATCTGTTGCGGCATCTTGCACAGCGAAGATGGCTGCAAAAACTACCGAACTCTTTGTGAATCTTTTACTATATTCAAGGACAGCTTTTGACTATGCTTTCCTTCCACCATGTGGATATCAATCAGAAGGAATAAGGCTAGCCAGAATAACTTGACTACTGCTTTGCTTTACCTTTTCTTTTATTTTTTTATTTTATTTCTTTCTAGTTTATATTTATAAACCTGTATTGCCCTACGATGGTTGTATAGAGACATGACAGTCGACTTTGTGGACAAGAAAAGGAAGCACCCGTAGTCTCTTGGTAGAGCCCGGTAACTGGCTTCCCATGTATCCACATCATGCCCGCCAGTTTCTCCATATCTCCACTATGTTCACTTATGAAAGAACATTTCACACAGTATGCGAATGGTTGCAGTGTTAGCGTAAGCTATCTTCAAATATGAGTCATCTATGGCAAATTCAGGCAAACTTCGCTATCCCATTATAAGGACAAGTCGCTTTAGCCCCGCTTTGGTGATAAGATAGAGTTGCTCACCCTGGACACGTGTCGTTCGCATCTCAGGGATCTCGACGCGCACTTAAATGGTAAGCTCGTGTTATGGTGGCAAAGAATAGATTGGACTTGAACAGTTTCGTTTCTATAGTGAATTGAACTTCTCAAACCCGCACTATGTATACGACTTTACCGTCGTAGGCCTTGATGTAGTTTTCCCTGCGGCTGCACACATAACGGCCCTCCGATGAATTAGCGATGATTTCACGCTGGGTCTGTCATATGCGTCATCTCATTCGTAATAGATCACAAGTTAGCTCGTTCTTGTCCCCGCCCGAGCCGCATGTGGCTGGCGGTGAAAGTGTCATTGGTGATGGCCGCGCTCGTGCTGACATCCAGGGCAAGGCCGAAAGCAGCGATGAGACCAGCAAGCCGCTGTTTCTGCTCCGCTCCTTCCCCATCGCATTTCAACATTTTGAGAGCCTCCCTCTGCATTGGTAGTCCGGTACCGCCTCCAATAGTACCAACAGGCAGAGATGGTAGATAGAGACTCATGGTGAGTGCACCCGTCTTAGGGTGAAGTTCGGAAGTCAGGTGACTCCAGGATGCCTCAGCGGTGCTGGCAGGATCCTGACCAGTCGCTATGAACATGGCTGCAATGATATTGACCGGATTGACATTGCAGCCGAACTGGCCGTTTCGAATCCCGCCCTCCTTCAAGATCAGTTGAGTGGCATAGAGCTGATCGGTGGTACAGCCTAGTACCTCTCGACAGGCATCAGGGGAGATGGTTCCCCACACCAGTGTCTCGACCCCTCGAGGTTTCTTCACGTTTCCCCACGAGGGCTTTTTGTCAGAAGCCAGCTGTCCCTCGATAAGAAAGCCTCGGATGCTATATTTGTGGGTCAGGGAATGTCGGAGCATCTCGCATGCGTGCTGAGTGGCCTTGGTAACCATGTTCTGCCCGGCTGCACTCCCACAGCTGTAGCTACAGAGCACATGGACCTTGGAACCAATTACAGTAGGTTGCATGGCTTGAAGTCGTACGTATGGACTCGTCTCCCCTGCCCACTGTGAGAAAAGTGGTTTCAAAGCCGGTACGTCTTTGGCGAATATGACTGCATGGTCGGGGCTGTCGAAAGTAAATACAGGGCCTCGACTCATGCTGTTGCTGAGCGTCTCGATGTGAATTCCCCCAGAAGCGTTGAAAGCTTTACATCCTCTGGAACAACTAGCAACCAGAGTTCCTTCGTACGTGGCTAGAGGTGCGTAGACTTTATCCAGTGCGACTGCTCCGGTTACCTGCAAAGGCCCTGCGACGGCTAGTGGAATCTGACAGAAGCCAATACAATTCTCGACACGCACTTTGCCAACGTGCTCCGACTGCAAGGTCCCTGCATCTTCGAATATACGTGCCCAAGACCTTAGGACCTCTGATTTATTGGCAGATGAACGGGAGGCCATCATGTCAGCTGTCGGATAGCTCGAAGGGCTTCTGGTGACATACGCACTGAGCAATGGGAAGAAAGGATGACTGATAAATATGAGTACTGATGCGTGAGCGAATTGACAGCACCCCAATGAAACTTATATTCAAAAGGGCCATGGAATACCATTCTCAATTTTTCTGCCCCATCGCTCAATTGTTACCAAAGATCGTTTCTCTTGGTCGTAGTAGCCTTGGCTGACGCAAGCCAACGATCTTTTGTATATTTTTCACACTACTTATGCTCAACGTGATGAGAAAACCAACATGGTAACATAATCACTATAGAATTCATTCTTCTTCAATGCTGAAATGAGTCTGTCTCGGCATTCGGCTCCACCCTTATGAAAGCTGAAAGGAGGTCTGATGGGGCACAACCATGGAAGCAGAAGGGTATAGTCCTCATTTTACGGATTCATTTCTAAGTATGACTCACGGTCTTAATTTCGAACGGACCTTTATCACTTTTACATCCTTGGCTCCGAGCCCTGCCCTCCCCGATGATTTCGCAGTTGGTCCGTCCCTAGCGTTCCGGGTTCGTATTGGTCGGTTTGTAAGTTTGTCTTGCTCCGGTAGTATTGTCCTCTGTGCTCTTCCTTTGGGATTGCTGTGTTTTTCGGTGAACATACTTTGCTTAAGATCGATGAAAATCTCAAAGATAACAACGTAGGTTTGCAAAGAAGCGCCGGAAAACAGTTGCTGTCTCCTGATTTTCATACCGGCAAGAGCCTTGCGTAGCCGGACCTCCAATGGTTCTGGAGCTTGCGTCGACTCGATGTCGGCTATTTTATTCAACTGGTCTAGGTTACGTTTACCAATCTTTTTCAATGAATAAATGTGGTCAGATTTCGCCAAGGGCTTCAAGGCTGCGGATATCTTCTCGGTTGGCAATATCACCGATAATTGATATAGGAGTACACTCATCCTAAATCCTTCGAGATCTGATAAGGATTTATCCACATCCAGGCCTGCGTTCTCTTCAAATACTCCTAGCTTACGAGCCTTATACTTGCCTGTGCGCTGCGCTAGAACAGGCCGATCTGTTGCTAACCTTTTGACAGGTTGGCAGTCCATTGCTTGAGCAGCTTCTGGCTTCGTGTGGGTTCTGAGGGGCAACGTAGGGTATAGATTGGGGGAAGAATCCTTATGCCTATACTGAGTGCCATCTATGCCTTCTGTAACTCCCGACTTACATTGCTTAATGGGTCTGTGAATTGATTCTGGGGTATGGAAAGAAATATGTGGCTCAGATCCTGGTGTTCCGACCGTAGGACTTGATGGGATCTCCTCCCATAAGCACGGGTGCATCGGGTCCGCTTCTTGGACAGCCATTTCAGACTGTAGCACAGCGAGTTCGGCCTCTAATTCCTTGGCCTCCAGAGCTGATTCCAAGTTTCGAATTTTGAGCTGGGCTTTTTCGATAAGAAGGCTGACCTTCTTCGCAATTCTCCATTCCACCTTCTCGTCATGTTGACCTATACCCGGATTTACAATATCAGGCGGAGAATCCACAGATGTCGATCCAAGGACACCGATACAGTTATCCACTCTGCTTTCCACATCTCGGAGCTCTGCACCTAGGGCTTCTAGCCTTCTGTGCAGGCTTTTGAACTGATCGACGTCGCTCTTGTATTGTTCGAAGAATAGGCTCAAGGTTTTGTTATTCTCACTGATCTCTGTCATCAAAGCAGGGATACTACCATCCGCCCTTAACCCTTCGTAAATCCTGTTCATGCTTTCTTGGCCTTCAAATTCAACCTTTAGCTTTGCATCCAACAATTGCTGGACTTCTGTTTTCCGCAAGCGGTCTTCCAAAAGTTTGTGCTTGCTAGTCCATTTCGCAGCTTCTGCTTCCGCATCATCCCTTCTGGCCGCTGCGATGAGTACTTCGGCTTTTAGCAGATCACCCGACCTCTCCAGGTTCATGATTTTATCTTGCAGTTCTCTAACCTTCATTTCCAAGTCATTTTTCGCGCACCGTTCTACAATGGAATGCTCGAGGTTTTGAATCTGGTTTCTTAATTCGGCAAAGTTTTTACTGTCATCATTATGAGCGCCTTTTTCAGGTTGCAAGGAGCCACAGTTTTGTTTCGCATTGTAGGTACTTTGCTGCTGTGCGCTTACCATACTCTGGATACCGTCAACCGTAGACCGTAAAGTTGCCAAGGAAACAGGTAGGTTCTCTATGATTGAATGCCTCTTCTCCATTTCTTCTTGTGAACTCGCGATCCTCTCCTCGGTATCATCCAGAAGCTTCTTTATTCTAGCGAGTTCTTTGTCTTTCACTTGCAGCTGATTCTGTAGCTCATAGAGTTCATTTCTCGACTGCGTCAGTTCTGATGATTCAGCAAGTTTCGTGAACTGTGATGCATGCTCATTTCGGCACGTAGATAACTCAGCCTTTGCCTCGATGCAATTTTGTGCTTGCGTGTCAAGCTGATTCCTTAGTTGAGCTATTTCCACCTCAAAGAGTTTGACACTATTTTCATGCTCCTTCTTGCTGGAGTCTCTGTTTTGATGCAGGTCGGCAATTTGAGATAGAAAATTCTTCATCTCGTTTCGCATTGATTCCTGTTCTGCTTCTTGTTCTGTTGCCTTCTCCTTCAAGGTTAGTATTTCATACTCTTTCCTTTCGATCGTATCTTTCAAACTGGTGACCTTTTCGCTGACATCCTTAGCGGCGGTCTTCATGTTTTCCAGCTCTTGATCTTTTTCCGTAAGGCTTGCACGAGCATTGCTGATTTCATCCTCCAGATTATGAACCTGCTCTATCAAATCTTTCAATTGTTTGTCGGCTTCTTCCTTTTTCCGACAGTGGTCGTTGGCCTGTTCTTCAACCTCTGACTTCAGTTTAAGGTTTCTTCCTTGTAGATCTTGAATTTCTTTTTTTCGTTTCTCAGCATCTGCTTCCGCACCTTTTTTGAACTCACAAAACTGTGAAGCCAACTCATCCTTTTCATTTTGCATCAATTTCTGGTTTTGTTTTTCCTTCATTACATCATCTTCTGAAGCTTTGATCTGTCTCTGTAAGTCGTTGATGGAGGTTATCTTCTCCTGCAGTATGCGCTCATTTTCCTTTAGATTGTTTTTGTAATTTTCTTTTTGATCCTGAACCTGCTTCTTCAGTTGATCAATCTCCTCCTTCATGTGTTTGTCTCTCTTCTCATCCTCATATGCGTTTCGCTGTAGCTCATTCCGCTGCGACAGCAAAGCGTTCATTTCCCTTTGTATT
The DNA here is from genome assembly GCA_013396205.1 of Fusarium mundagurra. NCBI lineage: Eukaryota > Fungi > Ascomycota > Sordariomycetes > Hypocreales > Nectriaceae > Fusarium > Fusarium mundagurra. Next base: position 4,851 of record JAAOAN010000270.1, on the reverse strand, counting down.
GATCCGTGTTCTGTTTTCTTTCTGGTTACCTCATATTCCAACTCCTGTATTGTCAACTCTTTTGCTTTTATCGTATCTTGCAATTTGGCGATCTGTCGATCGGCGTCCGCAGCAGCCATGATGTTTTCCTGCTCTTGGACGCTTTTCGCCTCACATGCCTCAACCTTGTGCATAGCTTCCAGTAACTCGGAGGCTAAATCATCCTTTTGTTTTTGTATCAATATGTATTTTTCTTTTTCTTGGCTTAACTTGATTTCTAAGCCCTTGATGTGAGACTGTAAGCCCTCGATATATATTATTTTCGCCTTCAGTTGGCGCGTGTCTTCCGCTTCATGATGCATAGTTTGAGTGCCACTATGCGCCCTACAGTCTTCTATATAGCTATCCTCTTTCGTGGGAAGAAGACCAGGGTAACGAAGCTTTTCACATTCGGCTTGCAGTTTAGCTTTCGCATCTTCACATGCTTGAAGGTTGGCCTTTAGCATCTCAGCTTCTATCTTGAGCTCGGCGCTTTTTGTTTGCAGAGAATCGTTCGCCTGCACTGCAGTCTCTAATCGGGAGTTTACATGTTGAAGCTCTTCACTCATTTTTTTGAGCTCCCCTACCGTGATTGTAGTGGTGACTGACTCCTTAGCGGAGCTCGCTGGAGTATCTAACGAGTAATTTTGATTGTATTCGGCTTGTTGCTGGGCCGCCTCACCCATGTTTATATCTGGGGGTGGGGAGTGAGACTGCTTCTCAAGATCAGCAACTCTCCCTTGCAGAACCGAATTACGCTTTTCCAGCTCCGCGGTCCTGTCCGCCTCTTCCATCTTAGCCACCTGTATCTGCAGCGCACTGTTCCTCTCAACAAGCTTTTCAATGTCACATTTCAGGCTTTGGATTAGCTTCAAGACGCTTTGAGACTTCATCATCGACTCTGTGGCAGAACCTCCACTGAAAAGGTCTGCATACAACCGGTTCCAATGCCCAAGTTCAAGTGTCAGCTTGTTGACTGCATCCTGCAGCTGAGCTATGTCCACTGCATCTTGAGTCTGAAGTTTTGACTTTTGTTGCTCTTGCTTAAGCTCAATTTGCGCCGTCTCCAGTTGCTCCTTTAATGTCACCCCTTGATCGACTAGCTTTTGATTCGACGCTGCAACAATGCCTTTGAGCTCTTCCACTTCCTCGCGAGCGGCATTGTATTGCGCCTGCAACTGATGATTTTCATTCGTTAGGGAGTCGCGGGATACTCGTATTTCCTCCATCTCGGTAGCAAGAGAACCATTTTGGACCTTCATGTCGTTCAGTTCTTGTTGAGAAGTGTCCCGGGCTGATTTCAAACCTTGTATTTCGGACTCGTAGTTATCTATTTTTTCTCGGAAGCCGTCCAATACACTGTTTGTATAGGACACATAAATAACGGTATCATCACTATTAGTTTCCCCGTTCTCACAATTATTCTTCTTATAGTGCTTTAATTGCATGCTGCGCCGGGGGGAGTAGTCTTGAGCTGCGATTGCATACTGAGTCCACAAACGTAGCGCTGGGCCTCTGTGGCGAGGTAGTCATGGATGAGCGAGCAGTCGCAATCGGTATGTTGTAAAAGCTTCATCTTGAGCTCCTGGACCTCACGAGTCAGGTTAGCTACGCAGATGGACAGGCCGTAATTGGTTCGTTCCAGCTCTTGCTCCTCTGACTGGACTCTTAGCATATGTTCTCGCTTCTTAGCTCGGAATTTGCCGGACGCAATACGATTCCTCTCTTTTGTATGTTGGCTATGGTTCTTGTCTTGTTGGCCCGAGTGCTCACTACCACGGTGGCCGTGGGTACCGCAAGATCTGTTTGAACGGCCAGTACCTCCTTCTCTCGTTGCTGTATTGGCGTTGCGATCTCGAGAGGAATTTCGTCTTAAAGATTTGCCAGCTGAATTCTTATTTGAGCAACTCTTCCGCTTTTGACGCTCCTCCCTTTTAGCCGCTAGGGGCGGAGACGGGATGCCTAACTGGTGGGATGTTTGGGAATATGGCGTCTGAAAGACTGAGGGTGTAGCCGTGAAGGTGGCGGCAGGGTATGGATCACTGCAGTGATACAGGGAGCTGGTTGGGGAGGTAGGCAGGGAATCATCGAACACGAATTTACTCTGCCTGTAAGCGCTCACCAAATTGCCTTCTTCCGCCGACTGAGGGAAGGCTCGCTGGTCCATTGAACACCATTGCTCCCAAAAAGGATTGGGGGAAATGGGTAGTATATTGAAAGCGTCGACACTCAGCTTATTTATTATGGGATCGACTGCCGTAGATCCTCCTTCACCCATCACGTAGTTGCCTGGAAAGTTGATTAGACATAATAGCTCGCAGCAGTGAGATGAGGAGCTACGAGAATCGTACCCTACCTTTTTAATTCTTTGTTCAAGGATTTAGAATGACGATTGACAAGATTTGTTTATAGTAGCTTCTGTTGATTTGGGGACCAATTTCAAGGATGTTGGACGATATTTTGTGCCTGGTTTCGGTGGCAGAATGAGCCGCAATTGAGCTGGGCGCGAAATCGTCTGTTCGTTAGCTGATGGAGGAAACAGACGGAGGTAACAGACGGAGGTATGACGTCACCAGAAGTAAATCTTAGTGGAGGGGCCATCACCCCTCTTGATAATGACCTCACCATTTACGTCATGGGGCTGGCTTACATTGTGCAAAATCTCGCTACCGAAATAACAGTAAATCCGATTGCCCGATTCGGGGATTAAATTAGTAGCGACTACCAAAGGCGGGGATACTATCGCCCTCTCACCCTGCCTATGCCGCTCCTCGTGACACGCAATTAATGGTGTCAGCGAAGGTGATGACGGTGAAGGGGTCGAGGCGGATTCTTATGGAGCGACTTGCAACAGCCTTTTGACCTTGGATTCGACTTTCTCAAACCAACGAGGCACCATCTTGACTATGAAGTCGTTCGAAGTGGCGGTATCAGCGAGGTGACTTCTCCTACAATCCATAACTTCCCATCTCCGTCATGAAAGCCGTCCGGTACCATTGAAATGGGGTACAGCGCGTCGCAGATGCGTTGGGTAGCCCGCTAATCGCAGCAGGCGCGACATCGCCAGCGGCCTGCCGAAATAAGCTATTCAACAATTGCATACTGCGCCAAGGGGAAATAGCCTCGGGCTGCAATGGCTTACTGAGTTCACATAATGATTCATCCGATTTTTACCGGTAGAATCAGTACCCTTCGGGGTTTTTGTATTTTTGGCTATATTGCATGTCTGGCAGTTGAGTAAGTTTTGCAGTCTTAACGGGAAGATGCCTCGCTTACCGGGTGTATTCTGAAGCGACCCTAGGTGCATGGAGTGAGTGCAGCCCTGCGAAGTGCCGCAACAGTCCCTGTGAGCTACGAGTAGGTAGCTTAGATGGGCTATTTCCGCTTCTAGTCGGGATCGCTCAGCATTCAGTGCCGAGTTCTTGGAATATTGCCCTCCATAAGTATCCAGTCGTGCTAGCCGGCTAATGTCGCGCTCCTCGTTGGTCACTGTGGGTGCTTGCTCACTCGATATAGCTTTCTCTTCGGGCCGGTATACAGATAGATTTGGGTCGATTTTGCTTGTAGCTAATCTCTTAGTTAAACTCGCAGTCGAAGGGAGGGATGTTGCAGGTTGCGTACAGGCAGGGCCCAGGGTCGTAGAACAATGTAAGAAATCGTTCTTGCGACTACCTCTGATTAGGATTGGGATTGGGATTGGAATTAAGAAACAAAGTCGCTACCAAAACAGGGGCATTATAATGATCAAAGCTTTGCTTCATAGGGCCATCATATAACATGAGTTCGAAAGATGGAATCCATTGGTCCGTTATTTCATTATGGAGGAGGGCGAGAAAGAAAGAGAGAATGTAGTTAGTTCTTCGATAGTGAAAGCATGTCACGCCCGTGTCATAGGGACTGGGTAAGGTGTTTCATTACATCAACCTGATATCAATATTGATAGGGTCCCATGTTAGTGCTTTCTGCGTGGTTTTTCCCACTCCGAACCTGACCCATCAGTCGGCTGAGGTCTTCATCGACTGTGATTGGCTCACAAACAAATCAAGAAAACAAAGGTTGCGTTAGGGCCTCACCGGTTGAGGCCGATAAACTACGTCACTCTGATTTATCCAATCAATGGCGTAGAAACGTGCGCAGAAGATCATCCTTTCACCACCATGACATCATCCTTGTTGAGGGAACAGCTGCTACAAGGGGCGGCTTTTATCTGAACATGAGCCAACGGGTAATTGGTAATTACACATTGACTTTATCCGTAAGCTTCTTCGAGGTCTGGCCAGGAGGCTAGGTTATCGTTTCGGTTAAAAAGCTGGAGGCCGTAGCCTTGCATATATTTCAATGCCGCACCCGTTACTAAGAATGTCAAGTATGATTCCAAACAGATCTTCTAATATCTCGGATCCCTCGACCTCATCATCACGCGAATCAAGTCAGGGGACTAATCTCCGACTTTTACTTCCGGCTCCGCACCGTCATCCGGTAAGGACCCATGTCGGGCATCGAATAGCTCCCTTAGAACGAAGAATTCCTATATCTTTAGCTTGCGAGTCGTGTCGGCAACGGAAATCCAAGGTACGCGCCCTAACCTGGGGATGTAACCCTTCTCTGGACGGTCTATTAAACGTGGGCTGAATGGTTGGCATAGTGTAACGGTGCTCGGCCGATGTGTTCTCAGTGCCGAATAAAGCATACTGATTGTATTTACCGGAGAACACCTGAGGGTATTTATAGAGAGAAGTTAGAAGCGCTTCAAGTGTCGCATCCTGCTGCTGTTATCTATCGCGCTATACAGACTCGGCCAGAGGCCGAAGTCCACGAGATTATTCGTCGCAT
>JAAOAN010000269.1:0-83925 GCA_013396205.1 Fusarium mundagurra | reverse complement strand
CCCCCCCCCCCCCCGACTCCCGGAGGCCTAAACTCATTCTGACGTCCGCTCCGCACACGACCTTTGCCAAGAATGGGCCCTGATGAATGATCATCACATTGACATCGGATCATGTACCGAACCGATATGCAAGAAACACCATAATAAAATGTCAAAGGCAGGCTGCAATAATTATATAAAGCATTCAGCCATGCTATCTTTTCCTTTCTTACTTTTTTTCTTTAGAAGACTTGGAGTTATTGGATTAACCTTGACACGGTTATTATCAGATTCTGATTGAGTTCTCCGTTAAGAGACGGAGAATTTCGAGAGTGGGGTACACTACCTGCTTATGTACCTTATGTCGGTGAAGGAGCCAGGCGTGATGTAAAGACTCTGATTTCTAGGAACCAATTCAATATCACATGATAGCTTAGAAACCGATAATGTAGACCTACATGCCCTAGGTATATAGATGTAATTGCAACAGTACGTTGAAAACAATATTGATGTCAGACTCGCAATGTTGATGGCACAATTGAGGCGAGGTCAACCTAGACCCAAAGCTAGCAACCTGTATGTAGGCCATCGCGATCATCGGCGCCCACCAGAGCTTTGATTGGGTTCTATTTGTCATACGCGTTTAGGTCCGCGTATATCGCAAAGCTGCGGCATCAACCGCACCTTATTGCGTTTCCAACTAAGAGGGAGACTGAGGCTCGTTCCTCGTTCAATTCTCTGTCTAGCAACAAACAACCTTCTTCAAACCTCGTTTAGCAACAAGACTAATCACTTCTTTACTCCTTCGCCCCCACGACCCTTGCCAAGGATGGTCCTTGACAAATCACCTTCAGACACATCGGATCATCGAACGAACCGAAAGAAACGACTGCATAAGAAGTCAAAGACGGGCTGTAATGATTGCAGGAAGCGTCGGGTCAAGGCATGTCTCACCTCTTATCCTTTTACTGTGATTACCTCATACGGTGGGACCAACCTTCTGATTTTGCGTCGTAGTGTGATGAGAAGATACCAGCCTGTACCGCTTGTGTCCGCCGTGGCGATGTATGCGTCTATCCATCCCCCGTAACCAGTCATTCCTCACCGGCTTCGGCTCCGCAAACGGATGAGGCAGCACTCGCTGCTTCGCTGAGGGTACCAAGGATCGTCGAGCCCCATGAACAATCACCATCATCAACCACAACCTTTACCCCCGATGATCTTGCCTTGCTACACTACTGGACAATCTCAACGAGCTTAGACATCGTCAAGTCCCCCGCCGGAGATCACTATTGGCAAAAGACGTTTCCAAATATTGGATTCCAGCATCCCTTTGTCTTGCACGCAATTCTGAGCCTGGCAGCGCTGCATCTTGCCTACAGACACCATGCTGACAAGCCGCGGCTAGTCTGCATCGCTGCTTATCATCACAACATAGCACTACAGGGATTTCAGCACGGCATCAGCCAAGTGAACGATGGAAATAGCGATGCCTTATTCGTCTTCTCTTGTTTAAATATGATCTATGTGCTGGCCTTCTTTGGACCTCTCTGCGATGACGCTTCTATCGACAGCAAGTCCCGTATCCTCGGAGACCGGTGGATCCCAGCGATACGCGGTGTCGACGCAGTACTACGGCCTGTATATGATAGGGTATGTCGAGGACCACTGTATGACGTGACAAAGATCGGCAACTGGGATCAACTTGATCCAGACCAGCAACCATTTCCTCACGACGACCATTTCCGCAGTATACAACAACTTTGGGAGAACAATAACGACGCACCCATCTACGACGAGTCACTGTATCTACTCCGCAAATGCAATGCCTATATGAAGCAGTTTGAGACTATGAGCAGTGAGGCTAGAGCTGAGTGGGGATACAATCAAGACTGGTCAGCACCATATATATGGTTGCACGCGACTTCCAAGGAGTATCTTGACCTCCTACAACAGCGACAGCCCCCCGCTTTGCTTATATTCGCGTATTTCGGTGCCTTGGCTCATGCTTTGGATGGATCATGGTTTGTGGAAGGTTGGGGGCGAAGCATAATACTTGTTGTTAATGAACTACTAGGAGGATATTATGACCAATGGATAAAGTGGCCGAAAGACATTATTGGTATAAAGTAATAAAAATCAAATTACATATATATCTTAATGTTTATAAAAGAAAAGAAGTTATGGAAAGTCCCTAGCGTTATACACTGGACAAACCTTGGCTCCTCTCCTTAAAGCAATGCCACCACGTCTTTATAACCTCCTTTTGCTGCTAAGTAAACTGTTGTTCTTTTCACTTTAATTATATGCTGATCCGGACTCATTGCGTGTTTATTAGAATAGGGCATACATGAACCAAAACTGTAGTTATTCCATTCAAACTCCCATGTATTAAATGAGTATTGCTTTTCTCTTAGATGGATTGATTCTTGCCTTTGCTATGGATTGCAACAGTCTTGAGTTTCCCATAGATAGATCGAGCCTGGCCTTTCCCATGTGCTCTCAGCCCTTTGAGGTGTGACATTTGCAATAGAAAAATCATTAATACCCGTTCCATGATCTAGCAAAAAACAGACCATCGCCATGTGCCCGTCACCAGCTACTAGATGAAGTGCTGTGACCTTTGAGTCTTCCCCGACGAAATCTCTACCCCAGTCACTATTCGTACACTTTTGAGCATTGATTGCAGCTTCCTTCTTGAGAAGAGCCCCCGCTAACTCCAGCTGTCCAGTCTTAGCTGCCCAGTGAAGTGACTTTCCAGATTAGATTTGTCCGAGAATCGGTCGTAAGCAATACTTATCTTGCTTATCAGTCGCCTGAACTCTTACGTTCTCAAACTTTCCTTGCTCGTAGGGAATGGAAATGCTATTAACGAGTAAGTTCAGGACCCTTTTGTGCCCCTTGTTCGCGGCAGACCTGGGTTACCCGGGCCTTCGGCAGTAGCAACTTAACTACTGTCTCAATCAAGAAGCGTCGATTCATCATGGCGACTTTGACGGTTTACATCGACGGTGCCCATAGCAAGCAGCAGCCTGACCACCGCCTCGTGGCCATTTTCTGTTGCCAATGATAACGGCGTCTGACCTTTGTTATCCGTGTAATCTACACGGACCCCTTTCTTCTCAAGGATCTGCTTGACAACTGCTATATGCCCCTTTTCTGCGGCATAATGTAATGGTGTTTTGCTCCACCAGAGAGTTGAATTGGGGCTACCATCATGTCTGGAGAGAAGCAGCCTGACCACTGCCTCATGGCCGCTTTCTGCTGCTAATAATAATGGTGTCTGATCTTTGTTATCCATATAATCTGCAAGGACCCCTTTTCTCTCAAGGATAAGTTTAACAATTGCACTATACCCATTAACCGCAGCATAATGTAAGGGTGTTTTCTTCTCCCACCTGGGAATTGAGTTGGGATCAACATCATATCTGGAGAGAAGCAGCTTGACCACTTCTAGATTGCCGTTTTCAGCGGCAAACGATAGCGGCGTCCGATCCTCTCGTTCCGTACAATTTGCTAAGACCCTCTCGTCCTCAAGGAGGACTTTGACAACTGCGGCGTGCCCATACTTTGCGGCCCAAGATATCGGGGTCTCACCGCACAATTTATCATTAGAGTTAGGGTCGACGTCGTCCCTGGCGACAAGCAGCTTGACAACATCTCCGCGCCCGTATCTTGCTGCGTATGTCAGTGGAGTCCACCCCAACATACCCTTAGAATCTGCAGGATGACCTTTCTCCAACAAAGCCAAAACCGTCTTGGATAGCCCAAAGTATGCTGCAGTGGGTACCTCAGTAGCCATATGTGAGATGCCTTGAATATGCCCCATTATAGGGTTAAGATATTCGGAAACTAGAATTGCATGGATTGAGGCAGATTGCTTAACCGGACTTTCAAGGAAATCCAGGATCACATCGTCTCCATCCATACAGGTCATTAGAGCATGATGACCCCAATTGCGATGGGCGTAGTCGTAAAACGGATAGCACCTCAGACGGTGACTGTAATCCTCTCTACTTCTACAAAGGCCAGACTTAAAGACATTGAATGATAGGTATCTGATACAGGCCATTGTGATTTCTGACTCCGCATCTGAAAACCACTTGTCACGAGTCCGGTCGAGGTATTCCTGTGTAGTGTAGTGAACCAATCGGATAATACCGCTTTCTTCATCAATTGTGACCAATCCAGAGCAAACCGAGACCATATCCTCTATTCGGTAGAGATTTTCCTTATCAAGATCGGTATCATTTTCCTCGACCGCTAGCGCGTGCTGGAGTTCTGAAATTGTAAGAACCCTTTTTGCACAAGTTATCCACGAAAGAACCTGCATGGCGAGCTTCTTGGAGTTTTGTTCCTGTCCACTGATCCTCTCCATGGCTTTCTTGTAAGCAACATCGTATGCCTTTGGCCCAGATGAAAGGTTGTTCAACGCAATCTTGATTTGCTTGAGCGTCAATTTTGTTGACACAGAGTCTAGGTGAAGTTGTGCCAGGAGGAACCTGAGTTGCTGTTATTGTGAAATTCTATCGGGTAAAATGACGAAAACTTACATCCCATCGACAGTCTTTGCGATCTCGGTCTTGATCATCTCACAGTGAGTTCGTAAAAGCTGCCCTGACTGCGATATCTTGCCGTCCAAGAAGCCTCGCACGTCCTCATCTTGAGCACGAATATTGACCGTTGCAATCCCTTCAAATTTGTCCGTTATTTCTGGGATGAACCTGGAGGTAGCGAAGAATTTCACGCAGCATTGGGCCTGGAACTTAAAGATCTCTTTCAGAAATCTGTTTCGGCAACTATCCGTTTCCTTGAGCTCATCAAGTGCGTCGATCACTATAAAGATTCGAGAGTATAGACCATCGATAGATTGGATAGTCGCTGACACTTCCTCAACCGAGGCTCGCGTCTTATTCACCTTGTGCTTGTCGTAGAGAGATTTCACACTTGCTGGCATAGAAGATTGTCCTTGAACCAACTGTTTTAGAAGGCTTTTGAGCAGATGATCAACCTTCTGTTCGTCATGTTGCCGGTAATTAGCATATATGTATGCAATCCCGACGGTGTCATCATCTCCAAAGCGGGTAGTGAGCTCATTGATCACGATCGACGTGATGATTGTTTTGCCTGCTCCAGGAACGCCGGGACAGAACAGCGTCTTCCCAGTCTCGACCCAGTCTTGGAACTCTTTGGAACTTAGAAGCCACTCTCCAGTGCCTTCTTGTCGTTGGCTGAAATTGTCGCTCTGTTGAGGTCCGTAGTTGACAGGCGTCAGCCACTCCAGGATCTCAACGTCCTCTACCCTGTCCATCTTACGCTTCACTTCTCGAATGTTCGCATCAGATTGTAACACAGTCTCATGAACTAGAATTTGAGTTAGGAGGTTGCTATCATACGGTATTCTGTGATAGACTCACTTTGGCTGACAATTTCCTTAGCAGTAGGCTCTCTTCCCACGTCACTTGCCTGTACTTGATTCAGCAATTCCTTTGCAAAGGCAGCGGCCACAGCGGCTGCATAAGCCTTCCAGGCGTTATTCTTATGCAAATCAGCATAATCGCAAATTCCCCGGATAGTAATAGATAGGAAGTTATGCGCTAGCCCTGCCGCTTCCATCTCAACACACAGGACCTGACTACCTAGATCCCTATTGAGCTTGTTACGGAAGATGGAATCTTTGATTACTTCGTTTCTAGATGCAATAAGCCTATAATGTACTTGCACCTCTCTAGGTTTCCTTTTTACTGTTTGGTCTATGTCGCAGAAGTGACAGTCGTCTTCTGCGTCACTCTTCTCATCTTCCTGATCCTCAATTAGACAGACTGTTCCATCCGCAGCACTCTTGTAAATATATGCATAATTTGCCTTGAATAGTTGGTCTTTGAGCGAATCTGACTTGAGGTACTTGGGCGCCAATCTTGGCCACTTTTGCTCCAGTTCCTTTAAGTATTTGGGTATCTGAGAGCCAGTCAGGTCATGCTTTGACTCTACTATAGTCAAGGCTGCTAACAACGCATTCAGAGGACTATTCAACGCCCCAGTCCTCTCAAATGTGCCTCCTTAATGTGCCTTTCCTAAATCATATTAGACTATACCTAGAAACGCCTTAACAGGAGTACTAACCACGACGTCGCTAAGACAAACCTTAGGCGGAATGCCACCGCTGATGCCAACCATCAGGCAGAACTTGATACTAGGGAAAGTAGAGATTATATTTATAGCAACGGTCGCGGCTAAAACATTGCCAATTTTGCCCTTAGGCAGACAGGCGATAACAACATTATGCTTGCCAACAGATCCCAGTGTATACATATTATTATCGTTCGGTGGTTTAGGGAGACCTGCGTGCCTCTGGTCTAGCATAGCTATCGCTGCGGTCTATTCGGTGGGCAGGGCGCAGACCCATCCGACGTGGTAGTCATCATGCGTCCGTGGTTCGGGAACCGTCTCCGACGTCATCGCGATGGGACTACACAGGGGTCTCTGTGTCAGTGACGATTGACTATAGTTGAGAAAAATGGTTAGTTCTCCATTGTCTTGGGGACTCGATGGGAGTTATTCACCTCAGTTAAGATTAATTCTGTCAAGGAGCGTTTGCAGTGCAAGAGTTTAGAGGAGTTGGAAGGGGAGAAGAGCTCCTCACCACGCTGCCTTGGGGCTGAATCAGGCAATCATCAGGCACCAATCGTCTAGCCGCCAAGCAACCAACAGTTTCTGACATTTGGAGAAAGTTGGAGGTTACTGGTAGTATAAGCGCTGTGGCGTTAAAATCAGGCTGCGAAAATGACTGTGGAACAAGACCTTGTATACATATCACGTGGTACAAATGGCCAAATCAAAGATATCCGTCCCCTCAGCTATGATTATGAATGACCCTGGATGCAACTAAGTGATCTAGAGGTAGTGATTGTTACTGCTATTGTGGATAAGTGAGTCCTAGTATTGCCAGGTTTATTTCCTATGCAGATTTCTAAGTCCGAATATTGTGGCAGATGGATTAGGTATGTCTGACAAAAAGCCTATTGGCGATTGCAAGATGAAGTGTATATCTATTCCGTCTCTGGACCACTAGCTAGAATAGTTTGCCCCAATGAGACAACCCTACATCACAGTACACATAATGCCACCCATAACTATAACAGATGATCAGCATTAACCATATTCCAAACTAGTCGCCGACTTACCGCCAGCAACTGCACTTGCGGCAATTCCGTTCATAACACCACCGACGATCTCCTTGGTGTACCCTTGAACCTTCTGTCGGTCTCTGCGGATCTTCTCGGCATCCTTTTGGGCTTTTGATAGAGCCTTCTGGTGACTTTTTGTCTGGCGCGCAACTATCTGTTGTTGCTGCGGGCTATTTGCCAGACGAGCTATCTCCTTTTGCAGGGCAGCACAAGACTCTTGCACGTCTTGTAGAATCATCTCCTTTTTCTGAACTTCAACCTCGTATTGTCTCTGAAGGCTGGAAATCCGTTGCTTGAGTTCTTTTGTCTCAGTTTCGTGTAGATCTATCATCGTTTTGACCAAAGTCTGACGGCCGCGCTTCGCTTCCTCGATCTCTCTATCCACCTCAGCCTTCAGCTCTCGAAGTTGATGAGAATACTCCTGTTCTGAACCTGATGATGTTCTCTCTAACTCGGCATCCAGTATTCTTAGCTGATTCTCATGTTCCCGGCAGGTCTGATATAGGTGTTCAGCGGCTGCTATTCCTGCGGCGGTTTCCCCAAGACTCTTTTCCTCGTCCACAACCTCTCGCTGTAATTGGAGTACACTAGGCTTGCCGTGATCCAGTCGTCTTAGTAGGCTATCCATAATACGCTGCACTGAGTCTGTGGGGCTATGATTCTCGTCGTAATCTCGAAACATTCTTGCTCCTTTACTGACAAGGTCACTGAAAAAGTCAGAGTTTACCAACAGCTCAAGTTCTCGGTCTTCGAGAATTTTCTTGTTGGTAGAATCTGGAGACTCTGGCCACATAGTTGTAACAATGGCGAGATTACTATATGAAGCAAATCCACAAATCTCCTTCAGGATTCTCAAGCTTCTCAAATTTGATCCAGCCATACGATTATTCGTGATAGGATGTAACGTTATGATACCGTGAATCCGCACGCCATTTGCATACGACGCACCGAGATAGGTTGCGAATACCTCCAGCGTTTCAATATCAGAGCGACTGGTATCGTTAAACCCGGGAGTATCTATAAGGAAGATACGTTGACCATGTCTGGTGTACTGAAAAGTTCCAATCGAGTTAGTACCTATTAATTAGCAAAATGCCCTATCAAACAGAAACCTTGATTTGCAACGTCGCAAGCGCGGAATAGCGACCTAGTTTATCACTCACATGAGTAAAGCCCATGTCCCACAGTCACACCATGACCTGTGCAGTTTGAGACGAAGGTACTCTTGCCAGCTCCTGTCAGGCCTATAATAAGGAAGAACTTGTCTCCTGGCTCCGGCTGGTTGAGACCAAGAAATGTCTTGAAGGCTTCAGCTTGATCAACGAGTGCGTCAGCACTAAGGCTGGGGGTCCCCATGTCGGATATCCTTGTGGTGAAGCTCTGAATAAATGAGAACAAAGAGTAGGGAACCCGAGCAAGGGATATGCAAGATCTTGGCCAAAATGAAGGTTGAATGGACCTCTATCATGGTACAGCCTGATTAAAGACGCCTTGAGAGTGCCTCGGTAATGAGTCAACCTTTGGAGGGATTATCAATGGCTGTGCAGTAGCCACCCGATCCACAAATACAATGTGCAGTATGTGATTCAACCAAGGGAGTGTGCATATGCACGTCAGTCACAAGCCTAGAATGGGTAGCTAGCACTTGGCAACCTTCTGCCATGGTGAAGAAATTAATTGCAAGACTTGCCTAAAATTAGCATAGTAAGTCCTCTATGAGTCTAAAGAAGTTGGAGTACTTTAATTGATTTTCTGGTAATTGCATTGTCGAACATACTGTCAAACTAAACCACTGGGCCAAAGATCTACATAAGTGCAAGGTCCCTACACTGGGGGCCTAAGGCAACAGGGCTTATATTTTGTACAACACATACACCTTTACAAATCTTGTGACTCCTATCCGCGCTTGGCCAACCAAGGGAAGCCGGCAGGATATGTTGGCTGCAGGGAAGCCCAATGCTGACAAGGCGCAGGAATTTGTGGCCCTCTTCTTGGCAGTCGAGTACCCTATAGCGCTGCGGCGACGCATATAAGCAAAGATCTCCCGCGGTTAGTTTTACATAACCATACTCAGTCAAACAAGCCCGAAGAGCCATTGCGATACTCAAATAAACTCTTCAATTAAGAATCTCGCGGCACAAATCAGCCTTCAACAGATTGGAAAGGTTGGCAACAATTCCTCTGAGAGTTTTCAGAGCCATTTAGTCGCCTGATATGACAGGCCCGGAAGATATACCCAGTCCAGTGGCAGCGGGGATGTTGGATCCTGTGTCCAAGAGCTTCCGTAGCGGCCATGCCCCAAGGTGAGCAAGTCATCTGGCGGATGTCCCCAATGTCCCCAAGATCGCGTTGCTAATTCGTATAGACCAAATGACGCCTTCATCGCTTTGATGGGTATAACTGGCTCAGGAAAGAGCTCATTTATAACAAAATGCACCGACAAGTCTGCTACAATTGGCCACGACATGGTATCATGTTTGTTAACAAGAAATCTTTTCCCCTGCTAGAAAAGTCGCACTCATGCATAGCAGGTACATCTATCGTCGACGTATACCCGTACGAGGTAACCTCCAACTTCACTGTATATCTCATCGACACGCCCGGCTTCGATGACACTGGGAGAAGTGATACTGAAGTTCTTAGCGAGATTGCTGCCTGGCTCACAGACTCTTACAAGCACGAAATTCGTCTTCACGGCATAATCTATCTCCACAGAATATCTGATGTTCGCATGCAAGGTTCAGCGAAAAAGAACTTAGTCACATTCAAAGAGCTATGTGGCGAAGATGCTCTGAAAAAGGTGGTTTTGGCGAGCACTATGTGGGATATAGTACCTGCAGAGAAGGCTGCCAAGCGAGAGCAAGAGCTCAAGGACACTCCAGAATTTTGGGGCTGGATGCTTTCAAAGGGTAGTTCCATTCATCGATACAACAATACGGCGGAATCTGCTAGAGAAATTATTCTCTCGTTGGCCGGCCACAACGCGCCCATAGCCACCGATCTACAGAAACAGATGGTCGACGAAGGAAAGAGTCTGGACGAGACTTCGGCCGGCCAAGGACTCAAGAGCCAGCTTCTCAAAGAGCGACAGAAGTTAACCAAAGAACGCCAGGACCTTCAAGCACTAATTAAAGAGGCACAGAAAGAACAAGACGTCGACACGGAGGAGGCTCTACAAGAAGAAAGTGATAGATACGCAGTCTTGATCAAAAGGGCAGAAGAGAGTGCCAGAGCCCTAAAGATTACCATGGAGAACCTCGTTGCTAAGCGAGATTTGCGCGTTGCAGAAATGACGAAGGAGATAAGGGAAGTCCAGACTGAGTACGAGAACAACTTCAGGCTGATGACATTGGAGGAGATCGAACTGAACAAGCAGAAAGTGGCGTTAGAGAAACGACAAAAGCAACGACAAGGGAAGTCGGGCTCAAAGGCAGCGGCCAGTGCTCAAGAGGCTGACCCAGCACTACCTGGACAACGACCAGAAGCGGGAGAGGGGGATATCCCTGCTGCGAAGATTAGGGTGTCGGTATCTATAAGCAAGTCCTTCTACATTTTGCAGAGCCCTCTCTGCTGGAGTTGGTAAGTTGACTCGAATTTGTAATGCAAGTAGCTAATGTTGTCATTAAAAGCAACGAGGTAGAACTCCAGGAGTTCCATAATGGCAAGCGCATGGAGCTTGGATGTTTAAGTGTGGTTAGCGACCAAAGGACAGCATGGATCGCTCGTTATGATATCAATGACTGGAGTAAGACATCGATGGAGATAACAAAACGTGGAAATACTAATAATTCAAAGGATGGTCTGCGGGATTCGAATGGCATTACCCCTTCCTAGCCAAGTGTATCAAATCCTACGGCCTTGATGCGGTCAAGCTATGTGCACTTGGCTCCAGCTGCCATTTCTACACCAAGTGGAAAGAGTTTCGAATGTATAACTGCTCAGAAACGTTCTCCAGGACGATCAAAAATAGCAACTGCACTGTCAAGGCAGTATGTTTCGGATACGGCAGCTCGTTCCTTGTCTCTTATGGTTTTGAGCATGGTCATCTTGGCTGGACGCATGACCTCCAGGGCTTCTACCCAAGTCTGAATCGCTTTCTCAACAGCCAAAAGAAATCAGGGAATAAAATCAGCATACATGTAAGCTACAAATGGTAGAACAGTAGTATTCTTGGTGCTGACATCGGTGTAGGCTGCGACACTTGATCCCTTTAGTAGAACCGATTACCTTGTTGTTTTTACTGATAATGAGGGGAGGGACATTAGTAAAATAAAGTATAAAATGCACTGTTCGAACAGGGCTACACGTCGGGCAGTTGAGAAGTGGTGGGAGGTGACTAAAGGGCGTCTGGTGCCTCGTCAACGATGATGTTAGCAGCTTCCAGCCGCTGTGACACCCTGCAACCAATGTTTTGGCTATTGGAACCGAGTCATATTAAATATAATATACGTCATGTAAAAGGTATAATGAAAACTCTACTGAGAAGCATAAATAGAAGTAACACATCTGGAGGCGATTTACTTTTGCCCCGCCCTAGATGATGCGTTAAAATGCAAAGTTTGTATTCTGAAGTATAATGTCTACCAGGGTATAAAAATGAGCTTTCCCCTCTTGATATCTCTGTATATAGGGCCTTGGCTCTATTGACAAAGCAAATTTTAACTGATTGACTCTGGAAACCTCCCCGACAAAGCGACGACAGTTACCCAACGTTGAAATGCCTGCAGCCACTTTGGAACCAGTCCCAGAAACGTCTGATAGACCAGGCGAACCTGGAAGCCCCATTCGATCTTATATAATGTTCTTTCTACTGTCAATTGGTGGTGCGTTGGTCTATCTCAACATCAGAGAGAACTTCAACATGGCATTCTTTTTGGGTGCGTGTGCCATATTTCTTACGGTGGCCACGACAGGCTCAACGAGACGAAGGAAGAACAAATTGTGATGGGAAAATTTGGACATTTCAATTGGCCTGTATCTCATCGAACCCTTCGACTCGGGGCAGTTCGGCAGTCTATCTATTCTATTCACCATTTCTCATACATGGTCTTGTACAACGCATCGCAAAAGAGCGTAATGGCTCTCGACCCAGCTTCAAGAACCGCATCCATCGCAATAAACGGATGAGGCTGGCCCTTCATGACGTTCAGCTCCGCCTTCACACCAGCATCTTGCAACTTCTTCGCAAACTGCTCTCCCTCCGATCTCAACACATCCAGTTCACCGACGACAAAACAAGCAGGCGGCAACTTTGAGAAGTCCCCTTTCCAGAAGATGGGACTTGCTTCGGGATGGGCCCAGTCTTCCTTGTTGGGGAGATAGTGATGCCTGTACCAGAGCATTTTGGGGGCTGGAAGGGCCGGGGAGTGTTGGTTTTCTTTCCATGAGGCGTTGTTGGTTATATCTGCAGTGTTGTCCATTACGGGTACGGAGAGGAGTTGAAGGGAGAATTTCGGGGATCCTCGATCAGCTGCTCGTTGACACATTATCGCTGCCAAGTTGGCGCCAGCAGAGGAGCCGCCTAAAAGTTCAAAATTAGCACCGAATCCTACACATACTGCTGTATTTTAGCTCACCTGTGGCCAATTTTGAAGTATCCAGGCCGAGCGTGTCTTTCCCCTCACCCATGACCCAAAGAACAGCCTCCCATGAATCATGCACCGCCGCAGGGAACGGGTCCTCAGGCGCTAGCCTGTAATCAACAGCCACGACGACACTTTTCCCCCTCGCACAGAGATGCGACGCGATAACATTCTCAGTGTCTATTGTACCGAGAACCCAACCGCCACCGTGGTAATAAATACACACAGGCCACCCACTCTCTGGCTTGTCGCCAATTGGAGTGAAGCATCGAACCTTGACATCAGGTCCTTCGCTCTCTTTGCGTTTGATGGCGTAGTCGACTGTGCTTGCGACTGGTTGTAGAGGACCACTGCCTGGGATGAGGATCCCGCTGCTTCGTGAGGCTTCTACCGGTTGAAGGTGCACTTGTTGTTTATCAATGATGTGTTTGTTGTAAAACGCCGCATATTCAGGATCAATCCTGTCAACGATTGACTCGTGCAGAGGATAAGGTGGTTGATTGCTCATGTTGCAAAATCGTGCCGTAACCTAGAGAATAATTTGTGGTTGATTCGATGATCCAAAGTTACGCCGATGGCTGTCGTGAGTGACAATGGTATCTTTAAGCTTCGGAGGTTTATTTCGCGCCGGCCCTTTTGCGCGGGTTTCCGAAATCGGGCATCCGGTGGAACCTCCACAGTCTTCAGTGGTGTCTTGCACTGGGTTGAGATCGTCGCTCTACGTTACATGGAGGGAGCACCAACCTCGTGTGAGATGGTAACCTACGCTTATGCTGGTAGTACTGTGTTTCGAGTCAGCTGCGACAATGATTGCAGGGTATCGCTATCTTGATAGGTGCTTTGGGCATGTAACCTCCGAATCTGAGCCCTTGCAACCTGTATCTTGTCTCCCCCGCATGTCCAGTCTTGTGCGACAGTGAGATAAGAAGAAGATACTGGATATAACAACTGTCCTGAAGCTGCTTTTTGATTTCGATTACCTCAAGTCTTTGCTGCAATAATCCACAAACAGCCGCAGCCAATTTGGGTCGCTGATACACAGCCAATTGATCGCCATGGACACCAAAGATCATAAAGATGATGGCATCATCGACGACACCTACGCCGAAGGCACTGGCGAGGAAACAATTCTTGAGGTTGACCATATCGCCGAACGCCAACTCTGTCGCAAATTTGACGTCCGCTTGATGCCCGTTCTGGCCATCATGTGTAAGACCCTTCGCCTCTACAATTCATGAGCCCATCTAACCATCCACAGATCTCTTCAATGCCTTAGACAAAGGCAACCTAGGCAACGCCCAAACAGTCGGTCTCAGCGACGGTCCGTCCGCCCTAAACTCCCTCTCATCTCACAAACTTACACCCGACAGATCTCAACTTCAAGCCAAACCAATACAACCTCCTCGTATCAATCTTCTTCGTGCCCTACGTCATCTTCGCTCCTCCCACCGCCATCATCGGCAAGAAATACGGTCCTGCGCGAGTTCTTCCAATTCTCATGTTTACTTTTGGATCCATGACTTTGCTTGCTGCTTGCACGCAGAACTTTGGTGGCATGTTTGCGCTGCGGTTCTTTCTTGGCATGGCGGAGTCGGGATTCTTTCCGTTGGTGATTTATTATTTGACTACGTTTTATCGAAGAGGTGAACTTGCGCGTCGTCTGGCGGTATTCTACGCTGCATCTAACATTGCAAATGCCTTTGTATGTTTCCTCTCTTTTGACCATAGAGTCTTTGGCTAACGATAACAGAGCGGTCTTTTATCATTCGGCGTCTTCCAAATCGACTCCAAAATCTTCGTCTGGCGATATCTCTTCATCATCGAAGGCTCGGCCTCAGTGCTCTTCTCGGTCTTTGCATTCTGGTACCTCCCTCGCAGCGCAGCGCAAGCCAAGTTTCTCGGCGAGGAAGAAAAGGCGCTGGCTTTTCATCGCATGCAAGTTGATTCTTCGTCTGTGGTGCAGGAAAAGTTCAATTTTAAAGATTCGATCAAGATCTTTACGTATCCGACGACTTATTGCTTTTTGCTGATTGAAATCTGTCTCGGTGTACCGATTCAATCTGTTGCGCTATTCATGCCTCAGATTATCCAGCGATTGGGATATGGACCTGTCAAGACGAATCTTTATACTGGTAAGTGATTGATGCATTGTACTTATGGTATTTTACTGATGGGATATGCTAGTCGCACCAAATGTTGGCGGTGCTGTAATGCTCCTCATCTTGGCCTTCAGCTCTGATTTTCTACGCATTCGCTTCCCTTTCATCATGCTCGGTTTCGCCCTCACATTCATCGGCTTCATTATCTACGCAGCCATTTCTGACGTGCAAGCTCAATTGCAATTGGCATACTATGCATGCTTCATGATGGTCTGGGGAACATCAGCTCCATCAGTTCTCTTATCAACATGGTACAATAATAATATTGCCCATGAAGGACGAAGAGTAGTCCTTACGTCAGTCGGCGTACCTCTCGCTAATCTAATGGGTCTCGTATCGAGCAACATCTTCCGCGAGAACGAGAAACCAAAGTACCCCACAGCTCTTATCACGACTGCTTGTTTTGGCGCATGTGGATGCCTCATTGCGGGTCTTCTTGGTGGGTATATGGTGTATGATAACATGCAGAGGAATCGCAGAGCGGGGAGGAAGACAACGGCTGCTGATGTCCCGACGAAGCGTCTGCGCGATGGGCCAGCCGTGCCCGAGTTTCGCTGGTTCTTGTGAGGAATTTAGGGGAAGAAATTCTAAATGACAAAAAGAATCAGCTAACTTAGCATAAGTTTAGGGTACCTTTTATTGAGTTTATTTTGATACTCTGTATCAAGCTTGGTCTGATGATGTTTTCCTGCTTCCAGAGGGGAGAGTCAGTGGGACTGGGCTGTAAAGGGGCATGATCAGCACCCCGCAGCGGGTTTGGGAGAAGCGGCGGAAAATAACGCACTGTGTTGTGTCTGTATTGTACAACGTTACCTTCAACTGACGATCCTGGTCTTGGAGATAACGATAACCAAAGGAGGCCAGAATTGAAGCCGAGAGGTATCCCAATTGTTGCACCAGTTATTATTATTCTTTGTCTGTCTGTCCGTATCAGCTCAATCGCCATCACAGCCATCATGTACTCTCCCAAAGTAGGCGACACCCTCGACTCGCTCGATACGCCCTCCATGATCGTCGATCTCGATGTCATGGAGGCCAACATCAAGAAACTCATGGACCGACTGCTTCCAACTGGGCGCAATATTAGACCCCATCTCAAAACGAGCAAGAGCGCTATCGTGGCCAAGAAGCTCGTCGCTGCTGGTGCAAAAGGCGGTTGCGTCGCGAAGTTAAGTGAGGCTGAGGCAATTGCCGCCGCCGGCTTCACGGACCTTCTCATCACTTGTGAAATTGTCGGACCTGTCAAAGTCAAGAGACTTGTTGAGCTCTTCCGAAAGCATCGAGAGATTAGAATTGTGGTGGACGATGAGAGAGCTGCAACGGCTATCAACCACGCGTTGGAAAAGTCTGGAATAGAGGACCCCATCTCAGTCTTGATAGACTTGGATGTCGGACTGCACCGCACAGGAACACAACCAGAGGGAGCTCTTCCTCTAGCGAAACATATCAGCACTCTGAAACACATGCGACTCATCGGTGTTCAAGGCTATGAGGGTCATCTGCAACATCTTCCCGACTTTGAAGACCGCAAGAAACAGTGCCTCGACTCCATGAAGATCCTCACCGATACAGCCCAATCGCTCAAAAACGAGGGCCTCAACATCGAAGTCGTGACAACAGGAGGAACAGGCACAGCAGATTTCTGCGCAACTGTACCCGGCGTGACAGAACTGCAGCCTGGTTCATTCATCTTCATGGACACCGACTATCGCAACGCCATAGGAACATACTACTCCCACAGCCTATCTTTCCTCGCAACTGTTGTTAGCAAACAAGGAGAGCGACAGGTCACCATTGACACTGGCCTCAAGTCTTTGACGACGGATAGCGGTCTTGCTGAGTGCAAGGATCAAAGATATAGCTACTTCCAACTGGGTGATGAGCATGGAGCGTTGACTTGGGAGGAGGGTACACCGGCGCTTGATGTTGGTGATAGAGTTGAGATGATTCCAAGTCATATTGACCCTACAGTCAATCTTCATGACTTTTACTATGCTTATCGGAATGGGATCATTGAGGAGATTTGGCCAGTTGACTCGAGAGGAAGAGTCCAATAAGGCAATTAGCTAGGCAAGACAAACAAACGTGATATTGCAGAATTGGCTCTCTGGGTTTTATGAAAGAATTGATCAGTGATCCAAAGCCAGGCATCTGCAGGAAAGTCAACTTCTTGTGATTACCCGAAGTTCGCCTGATTCGCGTTTTAACCGCCCAACAAGGGTATGAGTTAGTCAACGATGTTGGTTGTTGGTTGAAACCCGACCTGCATCTCACCCAATAACCATCCCTGTCCAGCAACACCTCGTTGGTCGCAGGATCAAGTGTCATTTTATTTTCGTCGCAAGGGGCATCCATCACCAAATTCTCTCTTCCTCTGTCATCCCCACTCGAGTTGATCACCTCTTTGCGCGTCACCGTCAGCAACCATGACAACACAAGCTCCAGCTCTCACAACAACCTTCACACCTGCCAAATCATGCTTTCAGTATTACAAGTACAGATACACAGGCGATGAACTCACATGTCTAGAAGGTGGCACCGGTGCGCCCAGCGCGTGCACCTACATGCAGCTGGGTCCCTCAGGGAGCGACGCAAATTGCTTCCCTAGCAGCTTGGAACTCGGTTCAACGTTTTACTACTCCCCTGGTGTCTGTCCCAGCGGATATGAAGTGGCGTGTAGTTCAACTGTCGGCGACGAGACGAGAGCGACGTGTTGTCCAAGGTACGAAAGCCAATGGCTGTTCACGAGGCGTGCTGACGGTGTGTAGTTCGTTTAGTTGTCAAACAGAGAAGGGTTGGCCTTGGTACAGCACTGATCTTTGCACCATCGCGATCCCACGCACGGTTGAGGTGATAGTTTCCGAATCAGTTGTTGGAGGAGACTGGAAGAGGACTACTGTTAGCGGAGCAGCAGCTAATGCCATTGGTATTCCTATCCGATGGCATTCCTCCGATTTCGCGTCCACCACAACTGGGGCAAGGACTTCTGCAACGGGTAGCGCAACTGAAACAATTTCTTCTTCGACTAGCGAGTCTTCGAGAGATTCTTCGTCGGATAGTGGGGGATTGAGCACTGGAGCCAAGGCAGGCATTGGAGCTGGTGTTGGAGTCGTGGCTCTTGCGGGGCTTGCTGCATTGGGCTGGTTTGTGCTTCGGGCGAGGAGGGCTAAGCAGGCGAATATCGCTGCTGCAGCTAGGGAAGAGGAAGCTAAGGATCCTCAGATGCAGCCGCAATTGCACCCATGGGAGCTTGATAGTTACGAGGCTATGATACCGGCGGAGTTACCGTCGGATAGTGTTAGCCACAATAGGTACAAATAGAGCAGGGCAGTAATAGGTAATTCTTTTTGTTCATTCCAATTACACCCTGCGTTACTCAATCTGAAGCAACCTCTCTCATCAGCAAGCGCATCTGTGGCCATTGTTGGTACGCGACCAGCAAAGGGCATGGGCGGGGACTCGGCCTTTTGATTGCCCAAAATAGCACAGCACTCCGGCCTCTGTTGGTTGCGACATTGCCGAGAGCAACATTCAATTTTTCAAGTCACATCAATTGACATGGTGGGGGCTGTGAAGCGCTTATAAGCTATCCGAAAACCCGGGCGCTTGCGCTGCCAAGGTGATTGGATAGCTGGTCCCAGCACTTTGGTTCCTGATAACGATCCATAATGGCACATTGGCTGAAAGGTTAAGTGCCTGCAAAATTATTAAAGTTGAAATACATAGTCCGTTTTAAATATACCTATAGTAGTTAAATCCATAATTTAAAAACTGGTACTCTGTAGGGGTGTTGAATAATATAGCCATCAAGTGCACTGAATTCCTAAATCACCAACTGCAGTTTAATACTTTAAAAAGACTATTAAATCTGGTATTTTGCACTCTTTTTATTTTATTTTTATATCTATATGATTGATACTCAGGTTCCTGATTATATAACTCGAAGCTCAGCGCCAGAATCGATTGATTGTACTTCATTTTCAAGAGATGAAATTTTGGGTATGGGAGTTTCCGGTCTGTGATTTCCCGCACTCATGATATACGGCACAGAGTCTGTAAAGTGCCTTACGCTGGCCAGATCACTGAAATGCTATTAGTACGTCTTCGTGGAATTGGAGATCAACCCACTACTTACCTGTTCGCTCGTTCAACTCGTCGTAGATTCCTTGTGCCCTCGTGGTCGTCACCGAATTGTATAAACTGAATGCTCAGCCCTGACAACTCCCGTCCGGATGCTCTCAAATCGTGACACTTTCGACTGATCGTACGGATGACTCCTTCTGCACCGCTCCCCCCTGAGGTCCCTTCCCAAACTCCATTCGTTAAGATATAAATTCTGATGGGTCTAGGTTTCCCATTGTCGCAAACACTTTTCAGAACAGAGTCAAGGCAGGTTCCCATGTCGCAGGCCCCCTTAACTACATTCGCATGCTTGATCCATTGTTCAATCTTGGAGCTTTTCTTGAACTTTCGAGGTTTCTTTGTTGCCTCTGATGCAAAAAATAGTTCCATTTCATCTTGATCAACATCCTTCTTCCACATGTAGCTCAACACCCGGGCGGTTTTCATAACCTGACGTTTGTGGTGCTCCATGCAGCTAAAATCGTCCACTAGAAAGATCTAAGCATCTCGATTAGCTGTGATCGCGATTTACTAGAACCCTTTTGACTTGCCTGATCCCTATGGAAATCCCAACTGGACTGGGCAATCCGCCTCTTGGCGATATCCTTACGAACCTCGCGTATTGCGATATTGACAAATGATCTCTTAGAGACGCTCAAGTCTTCCTTGTCCTTCAAAAGTCCGTATACAGTTTCTACTGTCGCTTCTCCTTCCGATGACTCATTATCTGCGACCGAAGAACTGTTTTGTTCACCGAATACTGATGACTGTCCCGATGGAGTTAATCCCAGCGAACCCGATACCATTGGTGATGTTGGGTTGGTGCGGGAGGCTTCGGGCAGTACTCTGGCTAAGCTTAGGTCCGCTACTACCGAGCCAGGTGAGCTGGGCTGCGGTATAGTGGGGATGCTTGATAGTGAAGGCCGAAGTCGTTTAACCTCGGCCTGGAAGCTTTGCGTGATCTCCATTGCAGTACACCGTTCCCGTGTCGGTGCTAGCATCTTGAGAAGGATGGTTCTGCTCATGAACGGTGTTATAAGGTCGTCATCCTTCTTATGTAGAATAGCCAGTTCGTGAAATTCGTCAACCGCCTGTAGTCTTTTTACCCCATCATGATAGCAAGGATCGGGATCGAGGAGCTCCATCATTCTCCTACCACGATATCTTTCGCGGTCAGCCTCTCCAGAAATCAACCAGACAAGACAGTCACTAAAGACAGCACCAAGTGACCAGATGTCAACCTCAGCAGAGTGTATTGCTGGCAAATTACTTGAATACCCCGGAGGAACTATAATTTTCTATTAGTTCGTATCAAACTCGATTCCACAAGAGCACTTACGATACATCCGATTCCTATCGAGGAATGGAGTTTCTTTTGGCTCAAACAGGGTGCAGCCATCGAACTTGAAGTCTATACCGGAAATTGAGTCGTTTTCATCTTTTGAGTAGACGAGAATGTTTTCGGGTTTTATGTCTTGGTGCACCCTGAAACTTGTCAGTTGCTGTTTAGGCAAGCACAAATGCTAACTTACAGGCCCGAAGAGCTTTTCGACAGTTTGTCAGGTGCGTGAGCCTCGTGTAGAATGGCAATAGTCTCAATTAGCTTCAGTATCTGTTTCCAGAACTGTAGAATATCCTCGTTGCTTGAGGGTGGAGAGTTGGTGTGGAAAAAGTCGATGAGAGACCCTCCATTCGCATGTTCAAAAACTGCAATGCTCCTTTGACTTTCTGGGAAGGAGAAACCCGTAAGGGTTCTGGTGATTGCGCTATCGGTCCCTTTCAGAACTTTCGAGTAGATATTGGTTTCAGCTGTGTACATATCATGTCCTCTCGTGCCCTGGTACACTTTGAATACAACCAGATCACCCTATCAACTATTAGCAGTTTCGACACCGAGGTGCTGTGAGAAATACTTACCTCAAGCTTATGGCTATACCCAGGATGAACCTTTACCTGCCAGAGTCTGGGGCTGTCTGTCCATTCGTTTTTGCCTCGTATTAATTTCTCATAAGTAACAGGGAAGATAGTTTTGGATGGCAATACACGCTTGAAATTTCCATCAGGGGAGATTATGATTGGGCAGAACTTCCATTGTTGTTCCAAAAAGGCGTTGAACCATGGGGGTTTATGTTGGAGATTGCGTTCATCAAGAGGAAGATCACAGTCTTGCAGGTGGTTGGAAGTGAACCAGTTAATAGAATCAGAGTACCCAATGTATGAGAGGATAGAGAGAATTCTGAGGTATGAGGTGTGAAAATCTGCAGTAACTGTAGTTATGTCTGGGTGAGCGACCTTCGAGGACCTCATAATGGTATCAATATGGCTTTTGGTGAAGTATGTCTTCAGGGCAGAAATGGGTATATAAGGTACCGCCTTGCCTTCCCCGTTCACACCATCGATGAGGTTGTCCCGAAGGTACTCCCTGAATCGAGCAGTCAAGATTGATGTATCATGAGATGGGGGAGTTGGAGTCGTTGGGACAGATTCTGAGCTTCTTCCTCGAGCCCTGTTTTTTATACTGCGGCACAGCATGGATGACTTGCTATCATCTACATGCAAAACACTGCAGCTTTCATTGGGAACCTCACTTACATTAGAAGTTTCTGAACTGTTGAGCAGAACTTCGTTGTGGCATTTGAAGGCATCAAAACCATATTCCATCTCGAGTCTCGGAATAGAGGGAACTTTGTCATGGGGAAGCAGGGGCGCGATATTAGGATCTCCTGGGCATTGATCTGTGCTTGCTGTAACGGCTGAATGACATAGCCGTGTGCTGGATGACACGGGTAGACTGACTGCAGCTTCTGGGAATAAACGTCGAATCTGTCGAAGAATGGCACGGTAGGGGCTGATATAGATTTCGCCCATTGGGTTGCAACCCACAACATGACCATATACATCGTAGGAAGTGGCGTCAACAACGACCGAACCAGAGTCACCCTTCCTAAGACCTACGAGCGCGCAAGAGTTAGATTGTAATGAGCGTAACAAGAGCGAAATGATACTTACTGCTTCCATCATCCAAGACGACAGTCCAAACGGATGAAGGTGTCTTGCCGCTGATCCCTCCCAAAAATGTAACTCCTGGTTGGAGGAAGCCCTTCTGGGGCACTTTTCCAGAAGTGACTATCAAAACCGGGGTCTCGGATTGTGGCTGGGACTGAGCGACCTTTCCTAAAGACATAGATTCTGAACGTCTTCCTGAGGGGTAAAATGCGTTGAGGTGACAATGATCAGAATTCGTCACTTTGATGAGCGCCCAATCCAAGTCCAATTCACCAGAGGCTTGGAGCTGTTGTGTGCTGGGGAATAGGGCTAGCATCTCCTTTGTATCTTCAGAGTGATGGCCATCGGATGGCTGATGTAATGTAGAGCCGCCTGTGTCCAAAGACCAATCGTCGGTCTGGTCTGCTTCGCAGTCCTCATCTTCGGAGAGGCTGTCATACTGTACGTCAGTGATGTCATAGTCATCCTCTGCTAGTAGTTCATAGACATCAGGCTCGAACATCTCCTTGTTATTGTGTAAGGGGACGCCTATCCCGGTGAAAACGGTAGGTGCTGTGCTGTTATCACTGTCACTTTCCACTACGCTTGGACTTTCGCCAGATGACTGAGATGTTTTGAACATATGCATCGTCGTGATAGCATAGTAGTCCGAGTCAACTTTGATCACACAGCCTAGAGTAGAGCATCGTTGATCTAGGCCCGGAAGCTGAACAACGGATCCTAGCATAGTGGTGCTGGAAATTGAGCTTGGTGGGTTTCGTGGAGGTCGGTAAGCCTCAATGGTCTCTTGACGTAAGAGAACAGGCGATCTGCCCCAGTAAAGCTCTCGGGGACGCTTTTCTCTCCAGAAATATATATTGAAGAATGGTTTGTGGCCTTGTTCAGCAGCTAACATACGGTTCTCAGTCCAAGGATATTTTAGTTCGTGTCGTCGAAGGGCGTACTGATATTTCATTTGAGGACTAGTCAAGAGGGTTCTCAGGTTCTTAAACTCAGCTGGGCGACAGAAAACAAGTATAGAGGGTACACAATCTTGTGGCGATGTCCCACACAACCTGAGCGAGTAGTCAATATATTCTTGAGCCTCCGCCAGCTGAGGATCTTCGCCTGTATTGTCCCGGAATATGCCTTTCAGTGTTTCGAATCTCTCGTGATATATAGCAGGTATATGAGCGTCCCCGCGGGGGTAGACGAATATCTGAGGCGAACAACTAGGAATGCGTAAAGGGTTTCTCAAAGAATCATTTACGGTATCTGGTGTTCTGATGCCTACGTCGCTGTCCCGCTCAGATAGTTGAATTGGATTTGAGAAAGCAGTCCCAAGGTTGTTTTGAGAATCTGTGAAACGTTCCGATGAACTTTTTTCTGGCAAGTGTCTGGAGACTTTTGCTTCTACCGAGCGAAAGAAGTTGACAAGTCCCCTAGGTAACATTCAGTCATACTCTAATAATGTTATCTGACCCTAACGTACCTCCTTCTTAATATCTCGTTAAGTGGGCTTTGTACCACTGTTGAGTGGTCTCTGGACATGATGAGGTTCGCAAGTGTCAAGTTCATGCATGAATTCAGGTTTTCCACCAGGTCAAGTCTTCGAGTTTTGTTTTACCCCTCAGGCAGCACGTGCCAAGTAATGGAGTTTCGCGGTACGTATTTCACGCATAAAATTACCACACCGCCGTTGTAATTTGGGCTGTGCTGCCAGTTGGCAGTGGCTGAAACAAGGCTCTCGGCTTTCTATTCCCACGCCCTCTACTGGCGAACTCTTAGTATGCCAGATCAGTAAGTCCCTGGAGTATAAATAACATTCCCCAACATAAGAAAACTTGAGTGATAGAATCAACATCAATCGAATATCTCGCATGAAAAGAGATGCAGCCGCCAACAGCATTCGAGCGTGAGCAAATAGTACACACATTATTCGGAGACGATCAAGTACCCTATGTCAAAAGCTCCAAGTTCGATGCTTGCTTTAAATATTACTGCTCCGTGGTATGCCCAGGTTCTGTTGGAAATGCCGTGCTTGAGCTTAGTACGCCGGCTCTGAAGTCTCACTTCGACGTCATCAAATTCGTCCAAGCGCTCATGCAGAACCCAAAGACATCATTTGACGAGTTCTTATCCACGACCGTCGTATCTGAGCTTCCAGATCTTACGCTAACAGAAAAGAGGTACATCGCCAGGGTAGCCACGCAGGTGTCGCTTGGTATAAACTGCACCAACACAGGCTATCGCCCGGATATCACAGTCGGGAGCAGTCCGGAATGGAGAGGCAATACACCATTTCTCACCTTTGTTGAAAACGCATTCAACAAATGGACACCACCCGAGCAGCAACAAGATTTCACAGAGGTCATCTTGCACAAGAAGTCACTCAAAGCTTGGAAGCTATATCAACGATACGGAATTGAAATCAAAGCAACCGATAATCTTGTCGAACATCTTTACCTGGATACCAGGAGGAAGACACTCAAAGTCTTCCATCAAGTGTCCTTCCTAAGAGCCCATCTTGAGAAAACCAGGCATGAACCTCTTGATCTTGGCTTCGAGGAGAGTCTGAAAAGGTGATGACGGGATAAAAGACGTATCATATGCTAAAGCTAACAAGCTCAAGAGGAACATTACCACCAAGGCTCCTGCTGGAGACGCTGGTCACCTTTCATGATATTCTTTTCCCAGTCATGAGCGTGAGAGATACCAAGTCCCTCGATACCTTGAAAGGGATGATCAAGAAGAATGGGTTCGACCCAGAAGGACGGTGGATCGAGTTTGTGCGCAACACGCCCTCCGATATGAGCTTCAAGTTCTGGGGCCATCGCCTTGCAAAGGTCCATGATCTTGTGAAGCGTCCGCCTCCAGCTAACGCCATAGTGGCCTGGTTTGAAAGGCACACGTCAGAGAGGAATGCACTTACGGTGGCCATCATTGGCGTGTTCTTATCAGTACTTTTTGGCTTTTTGTCCTTTCTGGTTGGCTTTCTTCAGTTGATCCTAGCTTGGGTGATGTATAAACACCCCAGTGCCTCAGCATAAGGCAGAATCTACAGAGTACGCCCGAGGCAGACTTTCCCCGCTCCTGTGGCAGTAAGCGAGCTTGTAGCTGACTGAACGACAAGGGTGTTGAAAATTTGGCGATGAGCAGAGCCTCTAACAGTGGATAACTGCGACACATTCCAACCAGGGCGCCAAAATCCCAATCGTGATTGGGTATCAATGCTGAAAAGTCAGCATATTACAAAAGCCACCCGGGGATATGGCCAATAGGAAAGAGATTGTTGAGACACATTACACATTTGTGATGGCGATTGAAAAAATACAGCAAATCAATCTCGTGCATGTTGCTGGGCCCTCCATGTATGAGGACCGCTACCAGTCCAGTAGTAACCGTGGCGCGTCCACTTAACTACGTCTGGAGCTACGCCTCGGTTTATCAAGCTGATGCTATCTTATGTACTACTTTTCTTATGTAATTAGCAATATTGCTATACACAATAATAAGATATCTATATACAATATAGCAATATATACTAATTTACTATAGTAAGCTGTACAGTGCGAAAGGGGCATTATTAGCTACCTGTTCTTAATCTAGGGTATCTGCCCTGCAAAATCTAATTTATAATAGCCATAAAGTAACCTTTGCTATTATTTAGCGCTGTTGACGAGCCATAGCAAGTATTGTCTTTGTGTTCAAAGATAGTCTATTTATACTCTTGTAATTTCACCTTATTAATAAGTACTTTAGGTCATGACTGGCGATTTAGTCTCGTGCTATGTTTACCTTAGGATTTTGTAAATTACTGCCTATTTAAGATCTAAATCATTACTCTGGGCAATTATGAGGTGCTTGTATTTAATTGAATTTCGATTAAATGATATATTTTAAATATGCTGTCATGGCAATTAAAGCGAGTAAACATGATCCATCCATAACTACCCCTTATTGCAGCGACGTCATTGGCCAATTGCAGCACTCATGAACACTGCCAAGGATTGACCTGCTGGATGTCAGTGGAATTATCTTATCCTACCACGTTGGTCACGTTCATCAGTGGCCTTAAGTTTGGTATTATATAACTTCAAGACAGAAACACCTAAGTATATTATAATTGTAATAAGCGAGTTACGCATGGCTTGTTCAAACACAAGAGCATGACTTCCTCCAGTGATGCTTACGCTGACTAAAGGGATCTGGACAAACGGACAAATTCTTTTGCCGAGCGGACATTGTAAATCCTTCTGGACATTCTGTTGTGCCGTTGATTAACTAGCGATAACGAATAGCCAATCAGGCCGTGCCAATTCAAGTCAATAGAATAACCACGGACTTACAGCGGACCAACATAGAATTGTCTGGGTTGTGAGTGATAGTCACGGACTTTGACGACGGACGAGCATATAAAGTTATTTGTAATATCGTATCATTCCAAGATCCAAGAGTGGCTTAGTTGCGCGACGGGTGGATTAAATATAAAGTGGCGTTTGAAGACATGAATAAAAAGACTCGAATTACAATTCATGCTTTGACGCAGAGCACCATCAGCATCAGTAGCAATCTACCAAAGCCATGTCCAAGACCATTGTTATTATAGGAGTTACTGGAGCTCAGGTGCGAACATAATTCAATCAAGTGCGTCCTTTCTAACATGCATAGGGAGGATCCGTGGCCCAAACATTCATCCAGCTTCCCGGTTGGAATGTCCGCGGCGTCACACGGAACCCTGAAGGAGAGACTGCAAAGCGTCTCAAGTCTGAGGGTATCGAGATAATCCAGGGCGATCTCGACGACAAGGAATCCTTGGTTCAGGCATTCAAGGGTGCTCACGTTATCTTCTCCAACACTGACTTCTTCACCCATCTCCAGCAGGCGATGGCCCAGCCCGATATAACCAACAGCCGCACGACACTAGAATACTCCTACGACCGAGAGGTTGCCCAAGGAATCAGAATCGCCGAAGCAGCAGCGGACCCCTCAGTCATCAAAACACTTGAGCGTTTCGTCATGTCCACACTTAGCCATGCCACCAAATGGAGTGGTGGGAAGTACACAAAGGTCTATCATTTCGACAGCAAAGCCGCGATGATCAAGGCTACTGAGGAACGATTCCCAGAAGTAGCAGCTAGAATGAGCACCGTGACTATCGGGCACTACGTCACAGTTTGGAAGCTTTTCGACAGGCTGGCTCCTAAGCTTCAGCCGGATGGGAGTTACCTTATGTCCAGAAACACGCCGTCAAATTTCAAGATGCCATTCATCGTCGCAGAACGGGACACAGGTGCCTTTGCCAAGGCCCTGGTTGACCTGCCACCTAAAAAACATATTCTGGGCGTCTCGGAGGAGATGACCTTGCCTAAATGGGTGGAGATATGGGGGCGTGTTAATGGCGTGAAAGCGGCGTACATGGAGATTTCACGAGAAGAATTGTTCGAGGGAGTTCCGGAGGACTTTGCCAACGAGATTGGGGATGCTTTCGATTACTTTCATGAGTTTGGTTTGTCTGGTGGTGATCCGGCTGTGTTGCATGCAGACCAGCTTGGGGTTAAAATCCCGGTCACCTCGATGGAGGAGTACATCAGAAGTGAAGACTGGTCTACAGTTATCCAGTAGCCTTACATGCATATAATTCCTTGCCCAGAAAGAGAAGCGTTTGCTATCGTTGAGCCTCCCAGTCATACTCCCATACTTTGACACCGTCCACAACAAGGTCATAATGAACAAGCAGCCTGCCAGCGTGTGTTGTGTCAAACGTGACCTTTCCGAATTTTGAAGGACCCCAAGGATGTGAGTAAATCGACACATCAGTCTCCTCAATCTCCTTGTGGAACCTGTCGAACGGTTCGTAGAATTGGTTCAACGGGGAAGTCGAGAATTCGATAACTGGCTTATCGCCTTTGGCCTTTGCGGGGAACATCGTGGTGGCATGCTCATGGCGATCCTAGAGATATGTTAGCTTCACCTGGAAAGTCATGACAAAGGAAACTCACACCGCTGAGAATAATAGCGCCACCATGCTGCTTCATGGTATCCAGGATCTCATCCCGCTCCCAGAGAAAGCCTGACCAACTATCTGCTGAGTCTGGGCCCCTCCAATTCCTCGTAAAAGGCACACTGCTGACTACAACCTTCCAATCTGACTCTGTCGTGAGCCACAATTTTAAAGCAGCAAGCTGGGCTGTACCGAGCATTGTTTTCTCTGGCCCATCAGCCATTGTATTATCTGATCGATATCGCCTGGTATCCAAGACAAAGAATGCTACGCCTTGATATCGAAAGGTGTAATATGTCTTATCTGCACCATACTCTGATGGTGGGTTCGCATTTCCATGATAGCTCCGGAATGGGTGCATGGCCGTCTTGTAAAGCCCCGTGTCATTACCTGCCCAGTCATTTATAATCTCATGGTCATCATAGACATGTATCCAGGGAGTTGCACGAAGATGAGACGACCAGGAAGGGGAGGCATATACCTGGCGATATGCTTCTGAGTATGCATCAGCATCCCAGCCGAGCGGAATAGGGAGATCGATGTAGATAAAGTCGCCCAGGAATAGTACCATATCTACTGGACTTTCATAAAGGTATTTGCTTAAATGCTCAAGTCCTTTGATTCGAAGACCATGGTCCAACGGGTTGTATGGATAGAACGGCTTGATGCAGCTTGAGGAAACAAGACTCCAACGCTTCAAGTCGCTGTCAGGCCGAGACAGGGTTCTAAACGAGCCAGTATGGCTTGCGTTCGTCGAGTATGTGTAAGAAGTGTTTGGTTTGAGACCTTCTATCAGGACTGTCCCGACGTGATAAGAATGCGCACTTAGCAAGATTGATTTAAGTATGCCAATCTCTGCTTGCTCCTCAAAGTCTGTAGTGACTCTGATCTCGACGTAATCAGAGATGGGAGCCCTCAATACGATCCGAGCCGTCGAGTGATCCACATAGCCCATTCGAGAGAAGGACAGTTCGGCACTTTGATGCAAGAGATGTCCTCTGAAGAGGAAGTCCAGAACTGCAACAAGACATGCCAAATTGACGAGGAAGCCGCCCACAGTGAGTGAAGGTCTGCCTCTATCAACAACAGCAAGCAACGGGGCGGAGGCTAGGCGTCTCTTACGCCGAAGCTTGCTGTATTTGAGCACAGCTAGCTCTGCACTGAATGCAAGCAGGAAGATGACAAAACTCCCATAGATACGATCTAGATATCGTTTCCCTATGGGATGCTGATTGATGTCAGCAAGTTATCTTCGGTGATCGCTGTGAATTTACTTACAAACCGGACAAACAGTATAGAAGTATAGCGCAAGGTAAGTGACGCAGCTGCAATTACAGCGTCAAGTACGCTTATCACCAACGATGCGCTATTCATGATTTAACTTCCCTACTGTCTTTGCTCTCTTTGTTTCCTTCTCACCGTGGGAGAAGGAGTTGGCTAAACATAAAGGGCTTATCACAGTGAAAACATAGGGTTCCATCCGTGATTTTCTCGCTATCCACCAAAACATCCAGGATCCTGATCCAGAAGACTGGTATTATCGTCTAGTAAAGTGGACCCCAAAACCCTTTGTTACATTGAAACTGAATTTCATCAGAGCTAACCTAAGGCCTTACCTTCTAGATAAGCTTACCCAGCCCACGTGCGATCAGCGATCCACTTTATACGGAACCCAACTGCTGGGCCAAGATATTTACACGGCGCCGCTAACGGCGTGAGGCTCCACTATCGCCGGCACATAAGACCCGGTTGTTTGGGTTCGCCGAAGCCACGTGCTTCGTGACTGTGTCCAAGTCGTTAAGGCTGTAGTTCTTCCTGGTAATATCGGAGAACTTTGGGTATGATTTTATCCGTTCCTGGATTTTTTGAAGGATATAGGTCTAGACTATTCGGTGGGGAATTGAATGTCGCCGATAGAGTCCCAGATGCCTAGGAATCACGCCGCATTGGAGACGATTGCAGGGTTATATAAGACGTAGATACTACCATCGTGATATTTTCCGTAGTCGATCAACACTTTTGACCGTTTTACCTGTGCTGCAGCGTTTGAGGATCAGCCATGTCTGACAACAACAAGAACGAGATGTCTTTGGACAAGACCGTCGCAGTATCATCGGATCAAAGCATCTCTACTGAGACTGAGACCAATGAACCTGTCCAGCGTACGCCTGGTCAGCTCGACGTCTTGGTCCAGGGAGTTGCTCTCTTCTCTGATGGCTACAACATCCAGATCATCGGGTACATGAACACTGTTCTAGCCAAGTTGTACGTCATGGTATATTCCTTCACTTGATACCCCTAGTTGTTGATGATGAGCAGATACCCAAAGCAAATGACGGCCGAAGTCAAGACCAGATTGTCCAACTCCATCCTCATTGGAGACATCTTCGGTATGCTTCTCTTTGGCCTCTGCATCGACCGGTTTGGCCGGCGTGTTGGAATCTACCTAACAACTCTATTCTTGGTTCTGGTATGTATATCAACTCCCCCAAGAAAAACAGACTGACAGAGGGCCCAGGGTATCGTTATCGCCACCGCAGCACACGGCGTTACTGTGGAGGGTATGTTTTGGATGATGGTTATTGGCCGTGGTGTTGCTGGTGTTGGAGCAGGTATGTCTCTCGGAGCAACACAAAAGCGATAATTTGTTAACGTTTTAGGTGGTGAGTATACCGTATGCACTTCGCAAGCCGTAGAGTGCGCCGATAGTACCGAGGCTATGCGAAAGCGACGTGGTATGCTTGTCGCTGTCGCTACAAACGCCGCCATCATCTCTGGTTTCGTAGCCTCGAGCATTGTATCCCTCATTGTTATTGCAGTATACAAGGGTGTTCCCCACGACGGTATCTGGCGCATTTGTTTTGGTATTGGCATTATTGTAAGTCTTCTTCTCCTGCGCCAGCTGATATCTCTGGGCTCACTTATACAAGCTTCCACTTGGTATCTTCTTCTTCCGCCTTCGCTTGATGGATTCCACACAGTATCAGAAGCATGCCATTCAGCACAAGACACCATACAAGCTTGCCATCAAGTATTACTGGAAGCCCCTTCTTGGTTGCTGCTCTGCCTGGTTCCTCTATGACGCCGTCGTCTATCCTTTTAACCTATTGGCACCAACTCTAGTCGCGGGCTTTTCTGATAACCAGACCATGCAAGAGTCTATTGGTTGGTCAGCACTTGTCAACTTCTTCGCGCTTCCTGGTGCATTCATTGGAGCTCTACTCATGGATCGAATTGGCCGGCGTCAAACTTATGCTTTGGGTTGGTCTATAGTTTGCGTCTTTGGCTTCGTCATCGGGGGCACCATGTACCCTCTTAATAGCCCTTCAGCCTTTCCAGTCTTTGTTACGCTCTATGGACTCTTCCAAACCTTTTTGTCAGTAGGTCCTGGAGATTGTAACTTTCTAGTCAGCAGCGAAAGCTTCCCTACTCCGCTAAGAGGCCACTTTCTCGGATTTGCTGCAGCTATTGGCAAGGTCGGTGCTGCGGTTGGTACCCAGGCACTCAGCAAGTCCCTTGTCAGCTTTGACGACAAGCTCGAGGGTCAACAAGTTGTCTTTCTCATCGGCAGTGCTATTTCAGTGGTTGGAGTTCTTTGCGTTTGGTTCTTGATCCCAAATGTAGGTTGCTTCTTCAAATCCCCCAATGAATTTGTAGCGGTACTGACATATCAT
Organism: Fusarium mundagurra; assembly: GCA_013396205.1. Taxonomy (NCBI): domain Eukaryota; kingdom Fungi; phylum Ascomycota; class Sordariomycetes; order Hypocreales; family Nectriaceae; genus Fusarium; species Fusarium mundagurra. Next base: position 52,233 of record JAAOAN010000269.1, on the reverse strand, counting down.
TCAGCACCCCAAGACGCTTGAGGAGGAGGACATTCGTTTCAAGACTTATTTGGAGGAGAATGGCTATGATACCAGCCAAATGGGGCTGAAAGAGTGAGCTCAATGAAATTGCGCTCGCAGAACCATGACAGGGAACTGCGAATTGAGTTGTAGGCGAGGACCTCACCAAACTTAACGAGGCTTCGCTCTTTCTGTAAATATATTAAATCAACTTGCTAGTAATTCCAAAAAGGCAATTTGAGTCACTTGAACTATCCCAGGATACGTAGTTTGAATACCATTCTTAACCCGACTTACCGTCGGTTAACCTTCTCCCGAAGTAGATGCAAAATGTGCTCTTGCCCTGTGACCTCAGCTAACATAATTGGCGTATCCCCAAAAACAGTGGCTGATTCAGGATTGACTCTATCGTTACCAAGTAGCAAGACCACGATATCCACTGCTGCCCTATCTACAGCCCAGTACAATGGTGACTTCTGTTCGCAATCCATAGAGTCTGGGTCCACATCAGAGCACTGCAATAATGTACGGACATTGGTCGCTGCAGCTCCTTGAGCTGCCCAAGACAGAGGCGAACATCCAGAATGATCTTTCGCTTCAACTTCAACAGTGGGATATCGGAGAAGTAGCGTTACTGTATCGCACGCCCAGTCATTTTCGGCCGCGTGGGACAATGCAGTACGACCGTCATTATCGCGCAGGTTTATATCGACTCGGTTTGAGTCGAGCAGATGGCGCGCAGTCTCGGCGTGTCCTTTACGTGATGCAAACATCAAAGGCGTCATTCCGTTCTCATCGGCGCCATCAACTGCCGTGTGCGGGTTAGCTAGCAGCAGCTGTACCACGTCATGGTCACCGTACCGTGCACTCCACGATAGCGGTGTCCAGCCAAACTCATCAGCACAGTTTACGGATATATCAGGCCATGAGAGTAGATATCTCACAACCTCTGTGCGACCCATCCTTGCAGCACGTGAAAGCGCTGTAGCGCCGGTCTTATCTTGACAGTTCAGCCTAACAGAGCGACTATCCGTTGATGTCAACAGTCTGGTGACGGTAACCAAATCTCCCATCTCGGCTGCCTGCAAAAGTAAATACAAGTCATCTCTTTGATCATGACTGGGACTGTGATCGAAAGCGTGGAGATTCATTCTTTCTCTTGCATTGTTTCCTTTGTACTGAAAGGCGGTAAGGCAACTGTCTAATTGTAAAGGTGGGATGAGGTTTTATTAGACCTTCAATTGGCTAACATGACACGTATGCTTAGCCAGGTTTACCCGACGTTACACTTGCTGCTAAGTAGAATGTCTTGATGAGGAATAGCTTATTCACAAACTCGACGGGGAAGTAAAGCCTTATGTCATCGGAGGTTTCGGAACTTACAATAGTTCCGAATTTATACCTAGATCGCCGAGCTCTTTAGTTTATCTAACGCCAACTGATGTCAGTAAGTCTACAACTTCATATTACTCGGCTAGCTTACCGAGAGTGCCCCGTCTTGGGTTACAATGAGTTCGATGACTTGCCATGTTCTCGAGCACGGCGTCCCGATAATGCCCCAGCTTATGTTCAAGCGGCAGTCGTCATATATCAAGATTGGAATATAAAGCCTTGTCTAAGTGGTTTAGGCTACTTATAGCGTTCTTGTCTCCATCGACGCCAAGACTTTCAAGGAGATTGCTCGTGCCGATATGCCACAAGTCTATGCCTTAGGACCACATGGAACCTTTATTAAGGGAGAATTTGGTAGGTAGGGAATCTTATGTAGTAGAGTAGAAAGAGAGGAACTATTTGGAATAACCAGTCTGGGCCAACCTTTTCTCAAAATGACACTTTAGCTAGATTCCTCGAGAACACGATACTCGCAATCAGCAGGCCCCTCACCGTTGACATTGACCATATCCTGAGGGCACGCGCTCATGACGACAACAAGATCGACCTCGGCTCTCAGAATGACATATTGGCCCTTGTCGCTGGTAGGAGCACGGATGTCAATTCCACCATGATGATCCACAGCCACATTCATAAACAGATTTAGCGGATCTGGGACCCAACCGGCTCTGGGCTTGATCCTAGGCAGTACCAGGGCTCTGTGCAGGTTATCGTGGCAACTGTCATGATACCCTACAGCACCCAATTGTCGATAACGCTCAGCATCGCAAGCGGGGAAGAGCAAGTCGTGGATGCCTGGGGTCGTGTCATCGACAAGAGTCAAGATGGGTTTGCGGCGAGAACTGTATAACTTGTCTCCCTTGCGCAAAGAGATGCTTGCAAGCATTGCTCGAGTGTGACTGGTCGATAGGTATTCATTACCATCTTCCCAGGTGAAAGCCCAAAAGTCGACCACTTGCTTTCCGTGCGTGTTAATGACTTGGAGACTCTGGCCCTGCTTTAGCTGGATGGCTACGCCTTGCCGTGCGGGAAGTTGGGGCATTCTGACAGGGCAGACTCAAAGGACGGGAAGATAAGACTGGAGGCAGGGTGAATTCAACTAAAGTAGGTTTGCAAAGAGTCTATATAATGAGTTGTAAGTTTGAATGATGTTCCTGGTTTACTGTGAACTTGTCCACAGGTGAGGGGTAGATCGTCTTGCTCTCTTACCAACCGGTCACATGACGTAAGCCAGAAAGGAAGACATTTCGAATGACGCGCTATGGGACAAGCTAGGAAATGTTGGTAGAGAATGGACCAAAACCAGGATCACGCACTCAATTCTGTTCAACAAGCTATCCTGGCGACAAATTGCCCTATGCTCGAGCTAATGCTACACTTGCTTCTACTGAGTCGCTTGCCCGCGATGCATACTAAACAGATCGGCGTTCTTCTCAGGTCCAAAGACGCGTTGAGTTCACAGACATGTTAGATGCCAAACTTCCTCCCAACGCCGCCGTATACGCCAGATCCCAAGTCAAACTCGACCCGCTCAAGTAGGGACTATCGGTAGTCTGCTTCCTGAAAAAAGCGTGACTCTCAATGGCACCAGCCTTGTCTGCAATCGCAAGATTTGCATAGATATGGCCCGCGAAGCCGCCGCTGCTAAGAGATCCAGACTTGTTGCCAGCGAAATACTGGTTCCATTCCTCACGTACAAAGTAAGGTTTGCGGATATAAGCGCTGCTCGGCACAATCGGAAGCATGTGAATACCTTGGATGAAGGCGATTTCGTCGCCAAAGTACGTCGTGTGATTAACTTTTCTGTCCCAGAGGATACCTGTCGCGCGGTTTCCGATAAAGTTGGCCGGTTGGATGTCGTTATCGCTTGCCAGGAGGAAGTACGACTGCAAGCTGCGCGCTGTCACTGCAAGTTGGAGGTTGCCACGAGCTTCGAGGTTGGCGTCACCAATCACCTTACCCCACATCTTGATGGCGTAGGTCGAGAAGGCGTCTTCGGCTGAAGACTCTTGATCTTTGCCGTCAGGCGCCTCCAGGACGCCCCGAGCCCAGCTATGACCGTGGAACCAGTCGAAGGATCGTGAGAAGGGGAAGAAGGGGTCTTCGGCCGATGGGTTGGACCAGTCACGGATCAAATTGTTGACCCAAATCTTGTTCACTCCCCCGTTCTTGTTCAGCCAAGAGGGATCAAAGTGTGCAATAATTGCGGCAGCATAAACATAGTAGCCGTAGTGGAAGTTATGGTCATTGTAGTAAGTGTTGCCGAAGTCGATTGAGGAGTCGTTATTGCCGTACGACGCAGAAGAGACCAGACCCTTCCACACCGCATCGTAGCATAGGGGGTTCGGTTCCTCATTCTTGACGTACCTGTCAAAGGCAGCTTCAAGCTTTGCAAGCGAACTGGCTGTGAACGATTTGTCTCCAGCAATGTTATGCACAGCATACAATGCTCTCGCGTAGACCGAAAAGGCGATTCCACCATAGTACTTCGATGTCAGGTTGGTAAGCTTTGTGATATCCCTGGCGAGTTCGACTTTTGCAGCCTTGATGATGGCAGCTTTGGCATCCCGAGAGACAGATGCTGCAGAGCCCTTAGAGCCCACCGACTCTAGACGCGGTGACCATGGATCGAACCCAATGGCTGTAGGAAGCTCATACTCCACCATTGTAAAGCCATCTGCAAGTACAGCTGTGGCAATTCCCTTTGTTGTACTGGCCAACTTGATGTTTGTGAGGCCCCTCGATGTCTCTGCGCTAAATGACTCAACGTGGTGCGGCAAGGCATACATGAGCAATGTTCGTTTCTCTATCCCCTTCTTTTTCCAGGCCAAGGTATAGGTCCCAGTGCAGCCGGAAACAGTGCCCGAGATGGTGGCGCCGACTGCATACACTCCAGCAGCTTTGTTAAAGACATCGATACCAGCTCCTCCTGCAGGATTCTTGGTGACTTGCACTGTTCCAGTAAAGTTCCTCGGACCCAAGATTGTTCCTTTGTCAGTGATTCGAAGGGTTGGTCTCTCAGACAAGCAGGTTGGGGTAAGGTAGATCAACCAACTCGACCCATCGCCCAACTGGACATTCCACCCATACACCGAGGGGCCGGGGCCGTCAGCGCTCAGATCAAGGTTGGTAATATGCGAGAACCGCTTCTGAGATTGGATAACGACAGTGGCTTTGCTGTAGACACCAGTGATGAAAGCCATGCCCTGGACAAGAGGGAAAGATATAAGAGGCTTCGCACCTTTCCTCGGTGCAAGATTCACATTGGCAGAGAATGCAGTCAGCGAGTCCGTAGTCAGAACGGTTCCATTCTGTAGTTCTCGCGCCGAAAGAGCGATTGACTGGCGAAACACAGGATCCTCAAAAGACTTTACGGGATCTCCAGGCCCGTATATAAAGTCATGCCGGTCCGTATGAGAGATTGACAAGCCGTGGCCTTGTTTCGCATGGCCACCGGACCACCAGACCGAGTAAGGGTGAGTCCATGTAGCATTATCTTGATTGTTGGCAAAGAAGTTGGCATAGAACTTATTGGTTTGAATGGGGTTATTCTGGTTATCCACTCCAACCGGCGTTTGTGGGTGATCTCCCCTGGGGGGGACTAAAATCGGTGGATCGTGAGATATTTTCACAAAGATGTTATCTGAGCTCCGCTTCAATACTCCTTCATTTGTGGACGAACTGTGAGTATCTGAGCGTCTGAGGTGATTATGGCTATGCAGTCCATGATGGTGTCTGGAAGCGTGTGTAATTCTGAATAGGAGCAGGGTTATAAGAAGGCTAGCATGAAACATGGCTTGGAGATTTCAGGTAAGGAGTATGATAAAAGAGTATTATATACAAGTATAGAGCTCTGATTGATATAAAGACAGAATTGTCGTTTTTATTAACATTTCAAGAGCGGCACTTAATAGAGTTTTCTTTATTAAGGAGGATTTAAGTTTATTAATTTCATGCAGCATTACATTTTGAAAATAGTCTAAATAGAGATCAGCAAACCTTAATATCATATCCCACACTGCGCCAAGCTACAGTCCTTTATACTGAGCTATTTTAAACTTTCACATCTGGCACTATATTGTCCGAGCTTGCCGCTTAGCAATTGACTTGATGCAGCAATTAAACTGGCAAAAATGCATCGAGGAACTAAAGTACGAGAACGGGCGACAGGGGACAGGGGACAGGGGACAGCGAAACTCTGATCTGGTTCTTAGAAGGTTGTTTCAACATCGACGCTATGCCATTAGTCGTCTGGAGGGCTGACTGTGGTGGGACCTGCTATGAACTCGTTGTAGTAGCCACATGAGCCGCAACTAACATACCTTCCATAGCGGATAAAGAGCTTTCGGGTAGAACTGATTCTAAAACATGATTACGGGATAAGTTGTTGTTTTCTAACGACTTGCGAAGTTATGGCATACCAATGCTGCTCGGGCATATAATCCAACTTGTTTAATTCAGTATGTACTAAGAACTATGCCATGCTCTCCTCTCCATAGCCAGAAAGCTCATCGAAGGCTAAAGGTACCTGAAACCAAGATATTGACTTAAGCAGCCGTAGCGAAACCAATGCGGGAGTTGGTGGTATCGTATACAGAGTAATAGTTCTCAAGGAACTTTTGTCCGATAATGATGTTGACGCCAGAAGAACCTCCATCGGAAATCCAGGAGTAGTACTTGCCAGAGCTCAGACCGAAGTTGCTGTACTGAGCAGTAGGGACCAAGTACTGTGCGGGCGTGAGGGTGTAAGTTGTCGACCCAAACTTGATACCAAAGTTGGAGGTAGGCTTCTTGGTGAATGCAGCAAGGCCGGTTGAGCTATCAGTCCGGCCGCCAGCGGCAGACAGGAACTTGTTGTAGGCACTAGTAGGGATGTAGATAAGCGTAGTGCCAGTGTCGACAATGCCGCTGCCGGAGCCAAGAGTTGTAGATCCATAGGTAAAGCTAGAAATGGAGATACCCCAGTACTCAGAAGCTGTGCCGCTAGTAAGGGCTGGGAAGTAGGTAAGGGAGCCGGTGTACTTGGAGCTGTCGACACCACCGAGGGTCAACTCTCCATTGGCGTCGTCATCATCGCTACCAGACTCGGGACTGAAGTAGACACCCAGAACCTCAGATGAGATTGAGCCTTGGCTGTAGAGGTTGTCCATGAAAGTTGGGACGGTGTTGACATTGGAGACAGTGCCCTCAGTGAGATCAACGGGACCAAAGCCGATGATGCCATCGACACCTGAGAAGCCGCTGGCACTGCTGGCAGCACCAATAGACTGTCCAGCGACGCTGAGGCCACCGAAGCTGACCGTGTCCTTGTACTCCCTGCCAGAGAATTGACCAGAGCCGTAAGAGACGCTGACAGAGCCGCCTGTAGACTTGCCGGTGGATGTTGGCTCACACGAGGTCTGAGCACCACACCAAGTGTTTGAAGCTATTTCAAGTCAGCGGGTGATTCAATATCATGTTTAGGGATATGCCACGTACATCCAGTATCGACAATGAGGTTCCAGGTCTTGCCTCCAATCACGACAGGCGCGACGTACGAGACATCCTCGTTAGTGACAGTGCCAGAGCTAACGGCATCGACCTGGAAAGAAGACTCTCCATTGACCTTGGCAATGCGGGCTTGGCCTTTCTGGACGATGGCCTTCATGGAGCTAGCCTTGACAACGTGCTTCAAGGGGAGAACGGCAGTCTTGGCCCTAGGCTCAAGGGGGGATGCTGAGACAGCAGCCGCAGCGGCAAGAGTAAGAGTGACAGCGAAGAGCATCGTGCTGATAGTATGTGAGTCCGGAGAAGATGGCTGAGATGATGAGATGGTGATGAGATGAGATGATATTGAAAGCCAGGCTTCAAGCGTATTTATATCTGTTGGAGCTGATGATATGGCTTGATCAATCTACGCCTTCTCGGAAAACCGGCATCGTGGAGGAGATAGCTATCTGTGAGCTTTACAAGCCCAAACTAGACTCTAGACATGTCTCAACACTATAGATGGTGTTCATACTCAGGATGAAGTGATCGTCGTGTGGATAACGGTCTTGAATGCCACATGTCACTAGCGTGACGTGATAGCTAGCACCTACCGCATTGGGTAGGTTCCGTATCCAACTTGCTAATGTGATAGGATGCATGGTCGGTGAAGCGCCTAAACTAATCTCTCAATGCCGAACTCTTCGTCCAATCAGCTTCTGTGTATACAACAGTGTGACATTGGTACCCCAGAATCACGCCTTTGATCTGCGCAAATCGCTTGGCATCGAAGCTTGATCGTCTGATATAAAGCCACAGGCTCTTGCTGCCGTGATATCCGAAGATCTTTTGTACGAGCGATGTCCATAGATGTTCGACACAAGGCCAATCAGAGCCATTTCTGATTAGCTTATCGATTGTACAGCTTTGTTTTCCAACTTCAAGTCTATATTATATATAGAGGTTAAGTACAGCTTTACAGCATAAAGAATAGAGTTACTTAATTATTCTATATATATTGTCTTTATAGTCTTTATATATTTTATTTCATAAACCTATCTAGAAAAGAGTTTTAATAGCTATAGAACTCTATTCTGTTTTCTTAGCTAAATCCCTCAACCTCTGCCAAACTACCAAGGTCATCGCATTTCGCAGCTTCCGTTTATGTCATTGAAGACTTACATTGTCCAAAGATATCTCCTATTCATTGCTACGCTATATCGGCAAGATGTGCCGTGCTTATCATTGACATGTCTTGCAAGATCACTTCCCTATTTTGCCCATGGCCTGTGAGAAAAAGTCCCTTATCTTCGTTGCTTTACCCTATCAGCTTGCAATGTTCTCGTGTCCAGGTCTGAATCTGGTTAAGCCTTGATTAGGTGCTAACACAAGTTCCCAGTGATCCTGATTGGGTGTGCTAGTCGGACAGTCGACAGGGGTGTGATCCCCACTGCGTCTCGTACCGTGCCGTGATAGACGAGCATTGGCATTCCATTTACCGGTTCTATTCAGGGCAACATCAAGGTTAATAATCCTTCAGACACGAGAAGGCAAGTTTAATATACGAGATCGGAAGTGATAATCCGGAGGTCCAAGCATAGGTGGGCTAACAATAGTAAGAATATATAATGTCCCTGCCTCTACTGCATAATTATTAAGCATGTTCGCTGACTCTAGACGCTTGTCAGGCAATATTATGTATAGCTTCATAACTCTTAATAATGTAGTAACATTAATAGGCTAAGAAGAGCTTCAAGCTCAATATATAAAGGTAAAGAACATAAAAGGTAATTTTCTTCTTACTTTCTTATAATAAAAAAGAAATCTCCTAGCTAAAAAGCTAGATACTAATATAACTATCTTTAGTAGTATATAATACCTATTAAAAAGTAAGACATAACTTCAAGTCACGCTCTTTAATTGGTCTTGCTTAAGCTGTTAAACTTCATATTGCATTGAAGGACTATAGAACGTTGTTAAATTTTATCCAGACTCTCAATTTCGTCAACTGCCATTAATCGTCTTGGATACCCTACATCACCATAACCTGAAGGCAACTTTTAAGGAACTCCATCTATAAGAGATCCACTGGTATGGACGGAAAGGAAGAAATAGCCGCTTTAGGTGTCTGTATCAGGCCACATTCCCTAACTTATTTTTCTATACGCGTATTAATTTGCAGCGCTACTGAGGCTCAGAGACATGTATTAGAACAATTTTCAACTAAAAGCTAAACCTTGGGCGATAGTGAGAGTAGTTGCTATTTTGCATATACAATGATTTGTCTTTTTCCCCTTGATGATGGAAGTAAAGCTCCTTTGAACTGTCAGCCTTATGGCCTTCACAGCTCTGGGACAGAAACACCGGAAATGAATCCGAGGGAGCTAGCATTCTGGAACTACCTACTCGGGCTATGTAGCCGTTTCAGATGCCGCGACGCTCATTCTAGCTGTGGGCAGTTCGTATTCTGCAAGTTTAACGTTACAGATAGGCGGAACAATTGGTTCAGTTGTCGGCGCGAGAACTGCATTTTCAACCATAGCTCGACACTGAGTCAACAGCACGTGTCAACAGAAAGCGGCTTTCCTTATATATCTCATGAGATCTGCTCAGAGATCGACCTCATGCCCTAGCAGTATCATTCATTCGTTCAATTTCTCGTCCCTCGTTTTTCCTGTTTGTATCCATTAACAAGGAATCTGGCATTCCTCTCACATTCGTTTATACTCAACGCCTTCAATATGCGTTTCCTCGATGTCTTCGTCGCAGTCGTGGTGTTTCTTCCTACTTCCTTCGCCGCTCTACCCACCCAAGCCGAAGGATTTGCCTCTAGCACTACTGGTGGGAAGGGCGGTCAGGTCGTGCGTCCCAGAAGCCATCCTGGTAGTCCACGGATCAAACTCGTCCACTACAAATTCGAAGGCACAATTATCTGTGCGCCGAAGCCAGAAAGCACTTGGTTGAAAATCATATCAGCCACAACTTCAGGTGGTGTAACTGCATCCTTTAGCGTTCCATTTGCAACTGTGTCTGCTGTCATGTCCATCCTAATCCAGGAGAGATGCACGACACTTTAAAGTGTTAGAAGGTATTTCTATAAGTGACGGAGAGGAAGTGAATGACGTGGTACGAATACGAAGGGCGTTACAGATGTATCTTAGCTCCTGGCCAAAGCCTTCGTAAAAAGCCAGTAGGCCAACCTTAGTAAAGCCATAGGCCACCTTTATCGCTTGCGTGGCAAAAGATGCCTAGCTAGCAATGTTGACGATATGGCCGTGGTCCCGCTTAATCATGCTTGGGATAAACTGCTTAGTGAGGAGGTAGGGAGCGAGGAGGTTTACATCAAAGAGCTTCCTGAGGTAAGACTCTGGCGAGTCTAGTATAGATTTTAATTCTGCGGATCCGGCGTTGTTAATCAGAACAGTCGAGTTGCTGACAATAGAGAACCACGGAAGAAGCAGACAGGACGACAATATGGTTTAGGACAAGGTTTGCCATAGCATCTAGTGCTAGTATAGCAGGATTCTATGTGTATTAATAAACTAAAATATCTTAAAATATTGCTATGACTATTAAATATCTCGATCATGAGAATGATAAACCTTTATTATCTGTACTCAGTATCATTCTTTTAAGAAGAGCAAGGTCTAGTTCTATAGTCTGAGTAGATTACTTAGATTTTTTTAACAATAACCTTCGACTCCTACCGTATTACTTCGCCCCTATCAATCTACGCCCAATTGAAACACCTTGGTCCGCTAGGTTCGTACTGAGATTGATGACATAGCGGTCCGCTGGGTCCCCTCCCTCACTCTCACGGTAGGGCTCCCGCTCCATCTTTCCTGCGTGGTCGAGCATGCATGTTGTGCAAGCAATGTCCGGGTAATTTGGCACCGCGACGGGGCAAACGGTCAGAGCAAGGGCGATATTCCTTTTCAGATGAGTGTCAATGACATGCGTCAGGTGAAATATCCCGCTCCTCGTGCCAATTGTGGTGCCAATGATAGAACTCCGGACAACATCTGGCCACCTTCCAACGACTTCGTCCATTGTGTAGATCTTTGCGTGCAGGGGAGCAATTACAGGGGGCTGGCGACCATGTTGACAGGTGGTTGAAGGGTTAATCCTAATTACGGCGCTCAAGGCATCGCTTGGGTCCACGATTCGCCAATGGTTCTTCGTCTGGATGCGAAACGAGAGACGGTAGAACTTGTCGTCCACCTGGCAAAGAATCACATCAGTTTTCACTGATGATTCGTCCTCGTCCACGCTCAGCCCATGGTCAACAGGTGACACTGCCTTCTTCTAGCGAGAACAGAAGGGGGACGTGTCCTCTGTGTTCTCGGTTTCGATAATGGCAAAGTTTTCCTCAACACTCCGGAACTGTACGTCGCCATGACTCCTCGTCACCACCCCAAGTCGGCCCTTCGAGCCAACAAGGCGGAAGCATCCGTGCGCGGAGAGCTTGCGAGTCAGGTCTAGCCAGGGCGCCTGCGCCGCCAGATCTCCGTACTGAATCGCCGCGAATGCCGTCCCGCCGAAGGCTGGGTCTGTCGGTTCCACGGGTTTCTGGAACGGGCAACCGAGGTAAACACACGATGCTACGGCAAACCAGGTATCCCACAAGACCTTTCTACCTTCCATAAGCTCTAAAAGCAGTGTAGTCGTTCCCTCGATAATGTGGGTAGTGTCAGAAACAGAGGATGCATTGTTAACACAAAATCCATCTGCCACGCCGTGGGCTATGAGCAGTAGAGCTTCTTCCACGGCTAGATGATAGAGGCAACCTGGTTTAAGACCCCTCATCTTCACCAATTTCAACCCCTCTTTCAAGGAGGCGCAGTCTGAACACCGACATTCAGCACCCACTTTGGATGCCATATCCTTCAGAATCGGGAAGAATTCAACAAGGATGATCAAACGGTAACTCGCAAGAGCCTCACTGCCCAAATCAGCGTATTCACCAAAGATAGATTTGACTTCTGCCAGGCTTTTGAAGGTAATGGGAGGACCAAGCGAACTGCCCCATTGTAAGCTGAGGATTGATGGTACACGCCCCAGGGCTAGTGAGACTGTCATCTCGCCATCGGCAGCTCGTCGGAGAGGCTCGGCACTAAACCCTGGGGAATCTGTTTGGGGGGATAGTGGGACGCTCAGCAACCACTGCATTATAGACTGTGCTGTGCACTTTATCACGATCTGCACACCCTCGTTCCACATGGGACTTGCCCTGGGATACAGACGAGGAATTTCGTACAACTTTTGCCTGATTCCCGGTTGCGGCAGTGAGTCATCAAAGTCGGAAGAAATATAGCCTCTTAGAAAGTCCTGAAACTTTCCTGAAACATGACGCAAGATTCGGTACGACGCCTGATGCACACCACTGCAATCACCTTGGTTAGGACATGGCGAGGCGACGTTGACCTCAAGCTCCCGCAGAGGGTTTCCGAAATCCGCCCGGTAGACAATATGCCCGCCGACATTGACGACAATCGCGCCGTCGTAGTGCAAGAGAAGCCACAACATGACATCGCGCAGAAGATGCGTTGTTCGCAGGATGGCTTTGGATGGGCAACGAGCGTATATGGTGTTGACGACGATACCAAAGTCTGCAGGGTCGAGGTAGTGGCCTCGTGAACAAACAGCCAGGAGCTCATCAGGAAGCGGGACTGTGTCGCAGCCAACGTTGACGACGTTGTACCATACGCTTGAGACAATCTTGCGCACCACTGCTCGAACTCTTGTATGCTCGGGATCATACATAAATGCATCTCGAGTTACGACGTCGTGCTCTTGCCCTCGCAAGCGGTGAGACTCCATGATACAGGCCGTCACTGTCTCGGTCACGAGCATGTCATCTCTGTGATGCTGGAAGAGGCATGCTACTGTCGACACGATCCAACTCAGGTTCGGATCCCCAGCCATCAATCGGCCCAGCGACCCTGAGTGCTGCAGGAACAGCGGCCGAACTGGCAAGGTATCGAGTCCTTGTATGATCTTGTCGAAGAACTGCTGGCCGGTCTGGTTTGCAAACGCGAAGCCCTTGGCCTTTTCCATGCAGTCGAGAAGCTCGTACTGGTTCAGCCTTTCGCGACCGAGCCACTGCCCAATCTCCCACGCGCCTTTAAGCAGGGACCCGGACGACGAAGTTGCCCGAAGCAAAACAGTTGTCAAGTCAATGGCTCGACTGGCGAGATCTAGCCTCCCAACTTGCATGTCCTCAGCCATTGTATAGTGGTGCCAGTGTAGGTATTGTTGCGTAGCTAATTGTGCTTGCGGACTATTTGGCGAAGGGAGAAGCCAAAGGTTCAGCTTCAATTCCTACTTTGTTTTAGCCGCCATCCCACAGCACCTACGCCCGGGAAGCGGGGTTTGGCTGACAATCGCAGGCGGTAGGATTAATGACAAGGGTGGATGAATGTGACTGGTCAGGCGTGGGAAGCAGGCTGCATATTTTCAACCCCCCCAGATAACAAATCAACGGGCCGCGGCTATCTGACTCGAATTGCGCTGTGCGAGTTTTGGAAGCTATCAACTCCAGTGCTTTGCAGGGCGGGGTAATTAGACATGCAGGAGAGCTGAAACGTGGAAATGAACAACAGCCCGTCTCATGCCGCATGACGAATAGAGAATGAAAGAAAGCGGTCAACGGGAGAGTGTGCTGGGAATTGGCTGGCTCTTCAAGTTGTCTCTCTTCCCTTCTCTCGCTCGCGACAAGAGGGACCACAGCATGCTTATTACACTTGCACTTGTTGGCTACCCATTATAACAGGAACATACAGTGGTATTCCTGAATGGAGTCGACCAACCGGGCCATCTGAATCTTAAGCCTGCAGCTAGCCACGGACTCTACCACTCATTCGTTAGGCAGAGCGGGGTAGTAAGACGTCCTGTAACTAGTGGGTGGCCCAGGATTATTTCCCAGTTGTTGAATTATGCTTACTTTGTCCGAGCAAGTTAAGAGCCCCGCTTTAAGCTGCAAGTAGGTAATCATATCACCGTCATGGATGGGTTACTGCGTATCGAACCTGCAAATCTTTGTTTTTGGGTTACAGAAGTTGGGCATTAATTTCAGTCCAGCTGCCTACTTACGACGTAGGATAAAGCCTGATGGTTGCCCTGCACCTGGCGTAAACGTCTTTGCTAAATCGATTCAAGTTTTGTCCATAAATGTCATTTGTGTTATCTCCAACTTATCGACTCGTAAGGGAAAGACAAACAACGCAATGACAGACTCAGATACCCTATCGCAGCACCAACCACAGTTGGTCGAGATGCTTCTTCGGCCTCCAATTCTGGAGGTGCTTCGCTCCTTCTTGATTCTCCCGGACTTCTTGGCATTATTCCAAGTTTGCAAGCGACTTTACATAAGCAAAAACAATTTTCTTAGGTCTATTTGCGGAATCAACGCTGCACTCAAGAGCTTTGTGATCGACGCTACAATGTTTCGATCCCAGTTGGGACAGCATAACGCCGTGATTTCAGGACCCTTTGCCCTCAATTTCTTCCAACTAAGCAGTAACAAAGTCTCAAAGTTGGACATCTTCGTCAAGGAAGGAGCCGATGCCGATCAATTCATGGACGATTTGCAAAGGACTGGAGAGTACAAGAACGATTCAGAAGTCGACACGGTGAGAACTCAACGTCAAGAGTACGCGATCCATGTACAATTCCCGCTAAGTTCTTAGCAGATGCCAAGACGTAGAGTTTATAGTAGACTCTCACGGCCGAATATCCAAATCCATGTCACTCAAACAACTGGGCTGCCCATTGAAACAATTCTCACTTCTTCATCAACAACAGCAATCCTCAATATCATCACTTGGAACAAGGCATATTGTATTTTTCCTCGCCAAACCCTTATCAGGCATGAGTTTTATCCTCTTCGGCCTTTGGATGATGACTTTGGCTCGGAACTGCGCGAGCTTTCTCTCCATGGCTGGACAAATCGAGATATCAAATGGCCCGACCATGTCAGAGAAAAATCCCAGAGCTTCATTCCTGTACGCCGCATTGGTGATAGCTCTAGTCTGGTGATTGCCCTGGATACCAACTCTGTTGTTCCCCAAGCAGTTCCAGATTATGTAATTGAATTTTCTCAGTTTGAGATTTCTGGGGATGGCTTGCAGTTTAATACTGGCGTAACCGGGTTCGGGCAGGATGACTTCTGGCAGAGTTTTGGCCAAAACGCCGCACCAATCCAAAACACCGCGCCAAGGTGGTCCTTCCTACGAACTAAAGCAAGGGAGTTTTCATCTCCTGCTTTATGCCACAGTTACATCATCACTTCTTCAGAATGGCTCGACTTTGTGAGCCAGCGAGTCCAGCGTTGGGCTTGGTTAGAGGTATATAAATTAGAAGAGAGAGATCGACCCGTTCAACCCTTCACATCATTTCCACTGGTCTCAGAAGTCTCAACCCCCCAAGGATACGAATTTCCACCGTCCTGGGATTACGCTGATGATCAAATACCTATATGGTATCGACAGTGGGAGGACATAAAATACAGGAAGCGGTCTCACAGGCAAATCCATACAGCGGGAAACATAGCATAACCAAATCAACAGTAGTAAATCGACAGTATCTACAGTAGAATAGCCATTGACTATTGAATCTATATGGTTTCAAATTAAATATTGACAGCCAATTGATTTGCAGAGGCATTTGATTACTTGTTTACTTATAATATATCGTTATACAAATATATAAAGATCTTACTTGACGGCTGGGTTACTCTCGACGAGGGGCGGTCCGCCTCCTCCGTAGCCGAGTCCGGCGCCCCGACCCTATTACCTGGGCGCCAGCGGCTTCCCCACGTCTCTTCCAGCAGGTGTGTGCACGGATAGGACTGTCATCGTGCACGGACCAGTTTTATTGTAATTGAATGAATTACCAGCACCACTGCGTACAGTAGGGAAAAGTGCAATGCATGCTTATTAACCACCATCTTATACTTATTTAAAAATAGCATAGCAGGGTATCGCGGGATAGCATTAATCCGAAAAGCTGTACATCAGGTGTTCAGCGCCACTAATTAAGCATTAAGTAGTTTGAAGTTCAGCTGACTCTAACGATGTGAGATGAAATCAAAACAATCCCCTCACCTCACCTCACCTCACCTCACCAGAAACCCTGCCTTTATTCCCTTTCCTGCCCAAATCCACTCGACTCTACACTTAAAACTCCTGTTAACAATGGGTGGTCGCCCACTGGGCCTCCGCATACTTTCTTTAGATGGCGGTGGTATTAAGGGGTACGCTTCTCTCCTTGTTCTGAAGCGTATCTTCCGAACGATGGTTACGGAAAACGGCCTCGACAAGGAGCCGCTGCCATGCGAGGTGTTCGACCTCATTGTAGGCACCTCAACAGGCGGCCTGATAGCTATCATGCTGGGGCGCCTTCGCTTGTCTATTGACGAATGCCTGCTTCAGTACAATAAGACGGGCAAGGCTGTGTTTGACAACCCGATATCTCAGACCAAGCTGGGGAAGATGTTCAAAAAAGCGACCAGCACTGCGCTCTACGATATCTCTGTACTCCAGGAGGAGGTTCGGGTGTTGCTTGAGTCTCGCAACATGGAACGGGACTGTCAGTTTGTAGAAGACAGCAATGGAGATCCTTGCAGAGTGTAGGTTCTACTCAACCCTTTGACCCACAGTGTTTGGCTCGCAACCCAAGTACTAATTGTCCGGTAGTATGGTATGCGTTACTAGGGGCATCAATAGCCGGCCGGACGTTCTCCGGAGCTATATTAGCAGCCATCCAACGGAAGAGAACTATCATGCACCATTTGGGAGGCTGCCAGCGCCACTGCAGCCGCTCCAACATTCTTTCGTCCTGTCAAGCTCACTGGCGGGGAGTTGTTTTGCGATGGAGGCATGCGCCGGAACAACCCTATCAATGAAGCCGTCAAGGAACTTAATCGGGAGCTCGAGAAAGAGTGGGCAGGGCGGTCACTGGGCTGTCTGGTCAGCATTGGCACTGGTGTTGTTGAAGCGGCCAAGATTTCTAGTTCGCTCACCGTTCTTATCAAGGCTGTCGTCAAGATCTTGACAGACTCCGAGGACATTGCGGAGGAGTTCGTCAAGTCTCCATTTGGTCAACAGCTGGAGAGCTCCCGGCGGTATTTCCGGTTCAATGTACCTCAGGGCCTGCAGACGCTGAAACTTGACGAGTGGAAAGAGACTGAGAAGCTCAATGCTGCAACGATGGATTATCTGTCAAAGTCTGGGACGGGCAACCTTATAAAACTTTGTGCGCACGCTCTTAATGATCCAGACGCATTGCGTTAGTACTATAGCTCCCACAATGGTATCTACGAGCACGATCGAGGAGCTGATGAATACATAGTCGTTATGCCCTCGCTCTCAAGTCGTCAGCCAAGACTTGACAGCCCATGCAGTAATTTTGTACAGAGATCTTTGTATCAAATCCGTCTTCGCGAATACTTCTGGAACTACATCAGCACGAAACCGCAAATATTTGTCCTTTGGGGTCTTGCCGGTGTTGGGTGTGTAAGTCTTGTAAGGTTTCCGTCCCAGCTTCTAACCCAAGACAGAAAAACACAGCTAGCACTGAAATTCGCCGAGATAATGAAGGCTCGACTAAACGTTTTTTGGATCCGCGCGGATCAGTCCAGCAATTTCATACACGACTATGCCAAATTGTGGACCCAGATGCAGATGCACACTGACAATCAGTTGCCGAATGAAGCACAGGACCTCCCCACCCTACTCGAAGAAACGTGCTCCATGTTGGAATCTAATCCAGCAGAATGGCTCCTTGTTCTCGATAATGCGGACGACTTTGACGAGTACAGACAGGTAATGGATCCCTATCTGCCCAGATCCGGGCGTATTCTTATCACCAGTAGAGACCCAAGGTTTCAGGGCGATGTTGCGGCTACAGAAGATGGCTTGAATGTTCTTCCCATGGATGAGGAGGAAAGTATAGAGCTTCTTACGAAATCTATTCCCGAGCGCCTTCAGACAATGACCAGCGAGATAGAAGGGGCTACGTCGTATCTCGTGAATATGCTGGGAAATCTGCCGCTTGCTATCGCGCAGGCAGCTGCCAATATCAGAGATCAGCAAGTATCCCTTCGGGAATATATTACATCCTTCCAAGACGGCATCGACCCTTCCAGCAACCTCCGTGTGCCGGTCTGGGATAGGAATACGCGAGACTCCAGAAATGCAGAGCAATGTGTCAACAAAACGTGGAGTGTCTCCTTGAGCAGGCTGCGAGAATCCTCACCATCGACCGTAGCGCTGCTAGGGTACATGTCATGCCTACACTGGGATAGGATTCCTGTCGACCTGGTGCGCAATTTGCCCCAATTTCGGGGATTGAGTCGCACCAAGTTCAGGCAATTGCTTGCCAGGGCGCTTCAACTGTCGCTCGTCCAAGAAGACGACTCGGGACAGTTTTCGTTACTGCAAATGCACCCCCTCGTGCATGAGTACGCCTGGAACCAGGTGGGATCAACAGACGAGAAGATTGCGAACGAGGTCATCTCCCTTCTCAGTGGACTGTTCCCGCTTGTGGCAACCTCGCGTCCCGACTCTCCTGAATGGGCTCTATGCTCATTTCTTTCCGCTCACTGCCACCGAGCCATCACCGTCTCCGAGAAGGTGAATATACAGAGCAAGCCACTCGCTACTCTGATGCAAGTCTTTAGTAGCTACCTGAATGAATTCGGAGACCTGAAATATGCTCTGGCGATATCCACCCGTGCGGTTGACTTGGCAATGGTAGTCTGGGGCCCTCAGGACAAATCCACACTCTATGTTCGCAATACCAGGATTAGGTGCCTACGGAGCAGCCAGATGTATACAGAAGCATTAGAGGATGTGGACAGAGGCTTGGAGTATTTGAACTCACAAGAAAGAAATGGGGCTGCGGAAGAGGAGGTAGAGTGGCTAGGTGAAATCAGTGCTATGCTTTCCATTAAGGGGGCCATCTTCAGGGATTTGGGCAATCACCAAGCGGCCCTCGACGTCGCAATCCAAGATATCAACATCCTCAACAAGGCACTACAAATGACCCCGCAAAGCCCGTCGGTGGAATCTACGTTGTTAGTAGCCCTTCACAACAAAGCCCACAGCCTGCACCGATTGGGTATGCTCGATAAGGCGGAGCCTTTGAATCTGGAGGTTCTGAAGGACTCGCTGAACCCTGATGGTTCCATCAAAGTGGGTCGCCATAACTACCAGACCTTCCTCAACCTGCGTGGACAAATCATACAGTCCAAGGAGGACGCATCCACGGATCAGCACATAGAAGCTCTGGAAATATTCAGCCTTGTATTTCAAGAAACCCTGGAAACACGTGGCATCGGGACACATGACACGTGGGTCGCCGTAAATAACGTTCTCTCATCCCTCAAGGTCCTGGACGGAGTCTCGCGAGTACAATTAACCTCGCTAGAGCTTTTCGAGACGCTACTTGCCCTGGCCATCAAGCAGGGGCTACCCCGAAGGGCATGCCACCCGGACTTTCAGCGCCCCTTGCGGGGATTCCTAACCTATCTTGATGTTTGTTTAGAACTACTTCCAGCTCCTGATTTTGAGCGATTGTGGCGAATGCGGACAGAGTTCTTGCAGGTATTCCAACTGACGGAAGAAATGCCATCCGTATATACTGTGGCTTTTGTGAATGAGGCCGATGTCGTACTGCAGGCCCGTGGCAGGTTTCAGCTCGCCGAGGCTCAGCACAGGGAAGCTCTCGACGCCCTGAAGGAACTGCCAGAAGATGCCTTAGCGACTAAGATGTCCCGAGAACTCCTCCAGGTATCCCATTACAATGTCATGCTGGCTCTGGCTCGACAGGGTAGAGTCACTGAAGCACGAATCTACCGCGACGTGCATCGAAGTGATATAACCCCGGCGGAGGACCAATATGGCAAGTTGGAGGTGCGGTTAGAGAGGGATGCGGAAGACAAACAAACCTACCAACAGGCTGTATCCATGATGGCTGCAGGAGACCTCACTCCAACTGACCAGTGGTGGCTAGATCACGCCACATCACTGCAAAGAGCGCAGAAGCGATACGGTTTTCTTACCAAGGCCTCGACGACCACTAATCTTATGAAGTCACAACTGCCAGAAGTTGCTGAGAGTACTGCTACTCTTCCTAAAAAGGTAAAAGGATTAAGGTGGATTCTTGCTTTTAGAAGAAAATAACTATTTAAAATAATATATCTCTTTTTATTAATAGTAAGCTTTCTAGCTTAGTTATATTATTAATAATAAAGAGATTAGTAGTAATATTACAGTAGCTTTAAATTAAACAGTCTTGTATTAAGGTATATATAAATTAAAATTAGTACTTGCGCATTCGAGTCGATGCTCTGGAACGTCTTTTTACAGTTCGAGGTTCTTTATCGGGCCAGGCGCGGCTTACTACAAGCGGTCAAACGTTGTCCGGCTGTTCGACGATGTGGCCTTTGGCGGTTAGTGCTGCTTATCACGCCAGGTCTTAAGAATGTGAACAAAGGCTCAAAATGAAATAGATTCTATAGAGCGAATGCATCAGAGTTACGGCATCTCCATCGCGGTCTTTGTTTTGCTAGATAATGGCTAAATGTCTTATCTTCTTATCGATAAACTCGTTTATCAGGCTCTAGGGTAGCAGAGCCGGCGGAAAAGTAATAACATCATGAATCATCTCGGGACAATTTCTCGTGGATCTGTCGGACAGGTGTTATTGTGGCATTTCTCAGTTAACGGTAATCCCAAATAGAACTTCCCATCATTAGTCACGAGACAAACAAAAGATGACTTTTAATCCATGACACTGAGACACTTCAATCATGACTGGTCAGTGCTAGCTTACGGTTGCTCTACCAATTCCTATTGTCCCAAGAAATGACGTTTCTTGTGGCTTATACCGTTGCCAAGACGGTACCCACTCCTGCACGAAAGCGATGGTGTTTGTGATCTTTAGTCCATTAACCTGATGCGCCAAGAAGCTGCGCCAAAGACTTCGTACAGTGAACCAATCTCATGTGCCCAGCAACATTCAGTAGCTGCCTGTCTCGGGTAGTCATAAACGGTTCCCAAGTTACTGGAATCCTGTCTTGATGAGAATCTTTTAACCGACAATGCCCAAATGCCGCAATCAATCTACGTGAGGAATCACGCCCTCTCTTCTGCCATATTTACTACTCTACCGTAGGCCAACCTCATACTTTACTCATCCGAGATGAACATGTCAATTTGCTGCAAAAGACAAGATGTAAGATCTCATCTCTTCGGAGACAAAACCAGATTCGGAAGCTTCGGCAATCTATACAACGAGACGCCGAAAGCTTAAACCATTAATCCGAGGCTGTGTCTGTCACGATGCTACCCTGAAACCAGGAAAACGCGATATCTTCGAAGATCCCTGTAAGATTACGGATGATTCCATGCGGAAATTATCAGTGAGAAAAGGGACTGACTAGTTACGCGGCCAGTCCATAGGTCTGGACCAAATGTTAGACCCGTGATAGTTGCAAATAACATCAGCTAAGCACGCATTGTCCCTTATCTCTCGCTGTTTAGGAGAAACAAGGATGAATCTAGACCCCCAACGCCAAGACGCACCACTACAAAACCTAATTCCTTAGTGCATTACCCCATGGAGAATCCCACAGACTAGGGCGGGCTGTGCCTGGAACGTCCACGTGGGCCACGAATGGGAAGTTCCATCAACGTCACCAAGCAAATATTGGTAATTCATCGAGAGATATTGTGATTGACAGGGTGAAGAACTCGGATCTTGTTCATCGATAGGCTTTGAGATAGAGTTTGCAGAGTTTATTTGAGTTGCTGCGGGGTCCAAGTCCAAGTTCAAGCCCCTTTTGGTCAGTGATTTCTTGCGCCTCGCTTTGGTCTTGGCAGTGACATTATTACGCGCTAGACTGGATTCTGCGTCTTTCATGTCCGTCGCAATCAGATATAAAATTACCCATAATCGCGACGACGTCTCATCAATCAGCTCGTCACCAGTCTCTTTTATCTCATTCTTCATATCATCATCGCAATGCGTGTCTCTCAGCTTTTTGCAGTGGCGACGTACGTCACCAGCGTCTTGTCCTGCGCAAAGCATAACAATCACTACTCCCTCAAGCATAAGAAGCGAGCCATTGATCCTCGAGCCGAACCTGGAAAAACAGACTGGGCTTATGAATTTTCTTACAATTGGGGCCGTCTCAACCCTGGTACGTTCATCTCATCAGGATTCATAACAAACAGTGACTGATACAATCTAGACTACCATCTTTGCCAAGATGGTACCCAACAGTCCCCCATCCCCATCGCCCTCAAGCAAGGTCTCTCACTGGAGCATTTGATCAAAGAGTGGAATTATCCCGATGAAATCACCGGCAACTTCTTCAACTGGGGCTACGGGCCTGCATTCACCGTCCAGAATGAGGATCAGATCTGGACTCAGAACCCCTCTTTCAGCTTCGACAACGAGACTGTTTACCTCAAAGGCTGGCACATCCACGCCCCCGCCGACCATACAGTCGAGCGCCACCGTTCCAGAGCCGAGCTTCATCTCGTCCACGTCAACGCCCAAGGCAAAGAACGCGCTGTCCTTGCTATTCGTCTTGACCCAGGTAACAAAGCAAACAGCTTTTTTGGTCAACTCCCCAAGATGATTGGCTTCAACGAAACAGACGTTAGCGAAGAGGCTACTCTCAACCATAGACTGCTTCTGGAGAGTGTTGATTACTTTGATGAGTTTTGGACTTATGAGGGCAGTTTGACGAGTCCTCCTTGCACAGAAGGTATTCGCTTTTTCATCGCCCGACCGATTCTGTTTACGAGTGTCCAGCAGATGAGGGCTATTCTTGGGGCTTCGACTTATAGTGCTCGTGAGGAGCAGTTGGTCTGGCGTCATCGCATCAATGTTTAGGAGTTAGTGTAGATTGTAGATAGATGAGATCTCGACGTAGAATAATCTAGATGAAGCTGCCTGTCACCACCAAAGTTCCAATTACCTCAGAATTCGGTCGCAACAAAAATCTTCAACTTTTATTAGCTGGAACATTATTTATTTATGTCATCGAGCTAAAGGCCGTCTTGGCCCAGATTCTTATCAGCGCCCTCTTGCGCTCCAGGCTCCTGTGTACCCTCGGAGTCCAGTGAGTCTCCGTCATCGATGTCTTCATCAACTCCATAATCTTCATCGTCCTCTTCTTCATATTCGTCCTCTCCGTCCTCATCCTCCGCATCGTCATCGTCATCGTCATCATCATCGCCATACTCATAATCCTCTTCTCCTTCATCTGTTCCTTCGTCATCACCATAACCATCATCTTCATCGTCATGTTCGTTTTTGATCTCTTCTTCATTCTTAGTCTGGAGCTTCTTGTCCATCACCTGATCCGCTGTCTGCAAGTGCTGCAGAGGCTTTTGCATCCCATCAATGGGACCTATAGGCTGTGGACTTGAGACTTGATGCTCTTGTGTTGCAAAGACAGCGACTCCGCCTTGACAGCAACGGTGTTGAACAACACCATCATTAGTGAACTTGATGAGAAGAGGCTCGCAGTGTTGAGACACTTTGTCTGACATTTCTTCCGAATACTGGTTCATGCTGCCTTTGCTTGTCGGGGGACGGATAGCGATGTAGGACATTTCGCAGTCAAAAGGTCCTGGGCCATCAACATGGATGAGAGATCCGTCGGCCATTTTGCAGTGAAGACGGGAGACATGCTGATTGGGAGGAAGACTAGGACATTGTATTTGAACTTCTGGAGTTCCTGTAGACTTGGAAAATACAGGTAGGATGATGAGGGTTACGGGTGCGATAATGTTGATCTTCATGATGCGCAAGAAGAGAATGATGAAAATCAACAGAAGGAGAACGATGAGCTCTCGGCTTTCCGGGGGAGTGTTTCTCTGGACTTATGGCTCTCTGTGATGTAGGTAGAAAGAGAAGGTCAAGAATGTGGGGTGAGTAGAAGATGCAGGCAGATATGTGAGCAGTCATGAATGTATTGAGCTGGCAAATCATTGGCACTTTAGTATGCAGCACCTACGCTTCTCTATTGTATGTATATGCATGGCTTATCACACTCTGGATTGGGAACTCAGCTCTGTTCCATCGCTGGTCTGCATATCTGCCAACGAATGAGACCACTTGATACCTGCGGGAGGCGGGGTCCTAAAATGGTCTGATACCAAGATAGGAACGTCAGCTCGCCACAAAATCTGTTTTGGAAAACACAAGCATCAAATACCGAATCGTTCCGTCGAGGGGCTGGCCAGAACCTTGTTCCGGTGTAGCCGAGCCGCTTTGACGCATCATGCAGCTGCTTCTGTGCAGATGACGTCGATAATGGCACTTTTGTCGCACTGCAGGCAGCCAAAAAGTCACATTAACGGTCAGAACATGCAATACGGTCACATGGTGCAGTGAGTGGTGCACTATGTATGTGACACAGCTAGCGACTCGTAAGGTGGGAGTAAGTTTAGTGACAGTTTCACGCACCGGTTAAGTATCTCCCGTATACGCTGGCATGGAGTTCACAGTGATCTGTGCTCAATTAAGTAACAGAGCAGAATACAAATTAGGATATCTATTGTAGATAGTAATTACGTTTTCACAAGTAGACATATCATGCATGTAGCTGTATAAAAGCAGAAAATGCAAGAAAGCGACATTTTGTTTCTTGACTGATGATAGTAAATTTGACCTGGTTATTACAAACGCAACTAGAGTGAGGGTAATTCTTAACTGCGAATCGCTACTTAGAACACATCGCCCTTGCAAAGCGCCAGCATTCAGTTCGCCATTATACCAACAGCGCAAGAACATGTAAAGCTCGGTCCTTATAGCGGCGGACAGTACTGCATACTATAACATCCATGAGTTGCGGCCAGAGTACACTTTCCAAGAGAGAATGTGCTGCCTGCAGGACAAACTGGCGGTTCAGGTGATACACAGTCATCGCCTGAGACGACAAGAGGAAGTGTACACTTGGGACCATCGCTAGTCACGCACTTGTTGTCCTGGAGAGAAGAACCATAAGGGCAGGATGGAGCCGTGATAGTGACGCATCCTTCGGGACGTAGTTGGCTTCCAGGAGGGCAATTTGGGCCATTGATTGCAACGCAGGAGCCATTGTTGAGCTGTGCTCCATCAATGCAGGTTGGCGGCTTGCTAGAAACACATTTCTCTCCCTTTAGGCTCATATCGCTTGGGCATTCTGGGATTTTGCTGGAAATACATCCTTGCGGGGAGTATATGTAGCCTGTAGGACAGTCTGGTCTTGACGCACTGACGCAGCTATTCCCCTGAAGGTGTGTTTCTGGAGGACAGGTTGGCGGCTGGCCATGAAGGCAAGACTTGCCGTCGAAGACTGCGTCTTGGGGGCAGGATGGAGCAATATGTGAAACACAGGCGGTCCCATTAAAGGTAAAGGCTGACTGACAAGCTGGCGTGTTCTGAGAAACACAGTCTGTGCCATCAAAGACAGTTTTCTCTGGGCAACTTGGACCTTTGCTGCCAATGCATTGACCATCTTTGAGCGTTCCAGTGACGCAAGAGGGCGTGCTCGTAGTTACACAGGTTTTGCCACCGATATTGCTTGAACCTGGAGGACAGACAGGGCTGCTGGTCTTGATACACGTACTTCCCTGCAGAATCATCTGATTTGCGCATGTCGGAGGGACTGTCGAGACACATTTCTCTCCCGAGAGAGTAGAACCGCTGGCACAGGTTGGGCTATCAGACAAGACGCAGGCTGTGCCGTTGTAAACACCCGCCTGGCATGTTGGCTTTTCCGACAAAACACATACGCCGCCCTTCACAGCTCCTGCCATACATCCCGGAGGACTTCTGGAAGCACAGTTATATCCATTGAATGTGAATCCAGCTGGACAATCCGCCACGCCAGGATCAAATGTACATTTTCCGTTCTGCAGAGTACTCTCCTGGGGACATGTGTTGGAACCGGCGGGAGCGCTGAAACAAAGGTTACTGCTCTCATCCCAATTCATTCCTGGCAAACAACACTGCTCCTTTTGTGATACTGGATCTTTCGATTTCTGGAGGTCGGAAGGGCAGACCATGGGGAGAACACAGATGTCATGGAGCAATTTGGATGTCCCGGGACACATTGGCGGGTCAGGGTCCTGGCACACGCCTCCATTGAAGATACCCTCGGTGCACTGTGGCCCATTGACTGAGATACAGACACGCCCGCTGAAGGTTGATCCAGCAGGACATTTCGGACCGTCTTGGTGAGAACAGCTCTTGCTTTGCTCGTCAAAGACAAAGCCAGCAGGACAGGAAGGACTTTGCTTTTGAGTGCAAATGCCATCGTCGAGTGTCATGGAGTCTGGACATGAGGGTGGTTGGGAATGAGTGCAAGATCCCTCTTCCAGCTTCTCACCAGTTGGGCAAGTTGGGGGAAGGTTATGTACACACAGCTTGCCTATCAATGTGTACCCAGGGTCACAGACCTGCCGACCACTAGAGATACAAGAGGCGCCGTTGAACTCGAAGCCAGGGTCACAGGAGGGAAGTTGACTGGAAATGCAACTGTGACCATCAAACCGAGCCCCAGATAAGCAGCTTGGTTCAGTGGTAGAGACACATTTTCCGTCCTGTAGCACTGTACCCGTGGGGCAAGATGGCTTCTGGTCTGAGACGCAGGCCCCAGCTTCAAGCTTGGTGTTTGGAGGACAGACTGTAGTGGGTTTGGCCACACAATTTGTACCGTTGAAAAAGGTTCCCGCTGGGCAACACTTGACCTCGCCCTTGGAGTCACGGGAGGGAACGATATCGTCCAGAGAAATCTCGCTGCAAGAGCCACTACAGGTAACTTTGATAGGCTGTGGACTGGCAACAGGTTCTGCTGAAGCGGGAATTGGAACTTGACTGGGAATATCTTGGGTATGACATGAATTGATGCAAAGGGTCATGAAGATGACCCAAAAAATGGACTTGGCCATGGTGAGCTGCAGAGGTGCTGAATGCCCCATAAACGGTGTAAAGTATGAAAGCAAGGTGCTGGTAGTTCAACGGGTGAATAGAAACATCAAGGGAACATCGTATTTATTCAGGTCCTGACCTCAGAATGCGCCCTATTGTACAGCTAAGCCCCATGGCGTGTGAATAACTTAGGAGCCTATTTCGGCTCACAACCTGACCGCAACACATTTTCCCATGGCGCATTCGCGTCTCTGCAGCTCTTGAAGATTCAGTGGCGGCTATTGTGGTAGCCTTTGCTTGGTTAGTCTAATTGCTAAGACTCAAGAGGTCCAATCAAGGCATGGCCGGCATTCGTTACCCGGCCCTGCATACTCGAGACACCTAAACGAGGTTAAAAAAAAAGGCTAGTTTTCTACAGATAAAGCAGCTGTTAATAATAAGCCCTCAAATGTCGATAGTTAATGTCGCATTGGCATATTCAGCTAGCAATAGCTGCGAATCTGTTGCCATTTCGGTCCAGTTTACGCTCTGTCATATCATGGTGCATAGAGCATTTACGCTCAAATAGGTAAGAGATTAACAAATCTGTCTCGTGCCGCCGAATATTGATTGTGACAGCGGCTGCATATGCATAGAAATGCAAAGCAACCCTACTCGCTAATCCCGGGTCAGCTGAGCGAATGTGGCTGGCTGGCCCGAGCAACAACCCTTGGCCTCGGCCATCCCGGCAAGTTCGTGAGAGGCCAGGCGCCAGTGAGCTCCCGATGCCGAGCATCCTACTGCAAAATCTGTATAAAGATAGGTGATGAACTTTTAGGCCTCTTGGTACAGAATTGAACAAAGAAATCAGGGCGTTTCGTTCCTCAACAGTCATCGCTTCTCATTTCATGGACAAAATGTACCGCCCCTTCTTCCTTTCTTACGTGCTCCTTTTTGCTATCCAACCCCCTCTGGTCGCAGCACAGACATGTAATTCCACCACAGGAACATATGCGAGCTGCTGTCCGTCATTTGATCAAAAGGCACTCAATATCCAAGGTCGAGAATACCGAGTTCACTGTGACGCTGAGATCGGCCCTCCATCTCGTCAGGGTGGAACCAGTCCCGATGATTGCACCAAAAAGTGCCCAAACGACAGTCCTTTTTGGACATTTGATACACGACAAACGCTTGGGCAAACGCGTGGGCGCTGCGCATGTGGCTTTTTCTCTCCCACTCCCAATCAAGGAAAGGTATCCTTTGTTCCGATAGACTCAGTACTGGCAAACGATCTCAGCAAATGCCAAACCGACTCCAAGACATGCACTGATCAAGCCAAAGACTGTCAAACAAAGCTTGGCACATGCTCATCTGGTCTCAAGACGTGTCAAGGTGCACTTAGCACTTGCCAAGGTCAGTGCGATAAGAGTTGTCCCGGGGAACTTCGGCAGTGCAAAATCGATCTTGACAAAGTCGACAAAACGTGCCCAGGACGACTCAACAACTGCAATACAGCACTCCAAAACAAAGACACTGAACTTCAGCGGTGCAAAAGTGACCTAAAAGCAGCAAATGGGAAGCTCAGAACGATGAAAAAAGCCTGTCCACCGAAATGTCGCGAAAAGCTCAATAAATGCATCAAAGAGAAGAAGCAGATGTGCCTTGCTGGTGTTAGAAAGATTGGTGGAGCAAAATACCGGGTGCACTGTAATGAACGTCAGGGACATTTCCTTCCAGGACAAGACAAACTTATCAGAGTCAAAAGCATGAAACAATGTGCAGAAAGATGCGCGCAGTCTTCCCGCTGTCACTGGGCATACTATAATAGGGATGGGAAACGTTGCTGGATGAACTTCGATAAGTGGCATAGGGGAAGAACTGAGTCAAATATGGGAATTATAGATTCAGGGGATATAGTACTAGAGAAGGTTTAAAGTTATACCTAATTAGTTATTTTAATATAGTTTTGATTATTGACCTTGACCTCAGGAATTTCGACAAGAGTCAGAATCTTTGCCTATTAATGCGGCATAATGTATAGGCTCTATTAAGGATATGGAATTATAGGAGTCTATGAGGACAGGCGCCGGTCACCTGTGCTCTCCTCTAATGTCCCCTTCGACGTTCAAGAACAACAAGTGTTATGTCGAAGATCAGACCCATTAGAACCTATACTAGTATTGCAAAGTGCGGTTCACGCAGTTAGAGTATACCCGAAGAAGCACAGGAGAGTTCGGAGAGGATGTGTCTGAGTTAAGTATAACATTCAATATTATAGATATGCATAGGTGTCATATACCTACCGCATATTTTCATAAATTCCGTAGCGCCTATGGGTACAGAGAAGCCTGATGTCAGCCTTCTAATTAATTAAATTAGTCTGTAAATAAAGATCTGACATTATATTAAATAGCCTTATTAGGCAAATGATCGAAATGGCTGCAGCTAGGGTGTACCCACAGGCGCTACCGAATTTCATGAAAATATGCGGTAGTAGCCAGTGCTCTTCGATGAAGCTCAAGGTATATCAATGCAGCGACCAACGGTTTACCTTTTTGGCAAGCTGTGCGAGCCCCTCTCCCGAGTCCGCATGTAACGTAGCTGTTCCCTATTCGTTCAATCAGATCTTCTAATTGGGCATGTCTGCCTTGTCTCAACTCAGCCAGTACAAATGCCTCGTGCGGCTGACCCCGACTGCATCTCACTAGCCCAAGAACAACTTAGCCCGTGCGCTTCTGCTTCACTAACGTCCAATTCTATGAGCCCTTTTTACAGAGTGTGCCTCGCGTGGCTTTTAGGGCGCCGAAATGATCTTATCTCCACGGTCTAGACCACTGCACTTCTATTTTGGACTTTCAGCTGAACCAATGTGTCGCTACACAAATACCCGCTCTTGGCACTCTTGGCCTTTTGTCTGTAATTCTCCACGGATTATACCGCGACGATAAGATGCCTTTTGACTTTAAGGCCTACGACCAGAAATGCCAGGGCTTGACGCTCGAGGAACTACAGCGAGAATGGGAGCACTACACCCGCCTAATCTCGGGCGCTGCCACGTCGACTGCGGTGTCGGGCTGCGCTATTCCCCTCACGCTGGGTGTTTCGACCATCGGAGTCGCGATGGCAGCACCGGCGATTCACAACGCACGAAAGAAACGTGAGATCATCGAACGACATCTCAATCGACTTAACGCAACGCATAAGACACGAAAACGCGATGTCCTTGGAAGTATGGCCGTCAGCGGTACGATCGGCGTTGTCACACTTGGAGTCGGAAGCATGGGCGCTGACGCTGTTGCGACTGCTGGTGCAGAGCACGGCATTCAGTCGATTGTAGCGAACGAGACTGCTATCAAGCTCGTGTCGCATGCTGCGCTTGATGGCGCGGGGATGATGGTTGAGCATAAGCATACGGATCATTTGAAGAAGAAGGATGCGCGAAAGGCGTTTCAGAAAGCTGGTGTTTTTCAGGCTGTGCAGGATGCTAAGGCTGCCGAGGCGGGGTATACGATTCAGCCGTATCAGAATAATGGGCAGGTTTATGCGGCTGGAAGTTCGTCGCAGGCACTTCCGCTGCCGCCGCCGCCGTATAATGTTGCTGTTGGTCAGACACCTGTACCCCAACCTTACAACACTACTCCGAATGGATATCCTCAAGACTCCAAGGCTCCAGTAGCCCAATTGCAAGCTCAGCAGAGTCAGACCTATTTGACGCCGCATATCACTGGACAGCAACCTATGCACCAGTATGACTACTCGCAGCAACCAGTCCCGACATACGGTACGCCATCGCCTATGCCTCCGGCGAACACGCAGATGTTCTCACCGCCGCAAACTCCAGCTGTTCAATATCCTCCCCAGACGACGCAGGCATCAAACATGCAGCCGGTACAGCCGCAGCCTCTCTACCCACAACAGACAGGAGCCCCTCCCTATAACCCTGCTGTGACACCGCAGCCTTTCAACATGGCTGCGATGCATCAGGCCCTTCCTCCTGCTACACCTGCGCCGTCAACTCCGTATCAACAGCCACAGGTTCAACAGATTCCGAATATGGTCTTGCCTACGCCTCCCCAAGATAATACACAGGGTTATGTGCCTCAGCAGATTCAACCGCAGCCAACTGGCCAGATTGCTGGTGCACCTCAAGCGGGATACTTCCCACCTGCACCGGCAACACCAGCTGGATACCCACCTGCTGTCACAGTTCCGCACCAGCCAACGCCGCAGCCTACTTCTGTATCTCAGGTGCCATCGCCTGCTGATCCAGCCAATGTCTATCAGACCCCGGTGCAGCATGTTGTTCAGCAGCAGACTGGATATCAGCCCTCATCCACGCTAGCTGTTCAACCGCAGTATCAGCAGCAGCCCGGCTATGCAACACCCCAGCACACTGGTACATATCAACAAACCCCAGCACCCGCGCCCGTTGATCGAAGAAGCTCGTTCATTGCCCCTCACCAACCAGCCTATGCTGCCCATGCACCGTACAATCCTCAAGATTGGGCTCCTAAACCTCAGCAAGCATACACTCCTCAGGCTCCTAGCATAGCCAACCCACCTGCACCAGCTATGCAGTACCAGATGCCACCAACTCCTCTCCCAACTGGTTCAACAGTGAATCAGTACCAATACGACAATAAAGGTTCATACTTTCCAGCACAGCCTCAAACCCCTCAAATGACGGGACAAACCCCTCAGCAATATCCACCAGGAAATTATCCCGGGGCCCCGATGCACAATCCTGTTCAGGTGACGCAATAGCTGTGGAGTCGTGACATTGGTGGGTTGCAATCGGAAGTATGAGTTATGCTTAATTAGTTACGGGATATGAAATACAGTAGAGAATTGGTTGGTGTCTTATTCACAAGTTCATTTCAAGTTCAACACTTTTCCCTTGGCCGTCTCTATTCCGTGTTTATACTCTGTCGCTCATTCACGAGTTCATAACTGAAGCCATTCGAGTGGAGTACTGAGCGACGGATTTCCGCTAGTCTCAAACAGGCAATTGTGCATTTCGACTCATCCAAGGTCATACCTTTTCAGCGGGACCCACCTCTCTACAATCTCTATAAGAACAACCAACAAAACACAAGCCTTACACCTCACCAACTCATCATTCAAAATGACAGCTCTAAACACCACAAATATGGACGACCTAGACATACTAGACATCATCGGCCAACAACCGTTCATGGTCAAGATCTACACCCAAATCAGCTTCTGCTTCCCCGTCACCGACCCCTCCACGCACCCAGCCATCACTGCTACCCTCAAAAAAGGCCTGCAGCGCCTTTCAAAGAGCTTTCCCTGGGTAGCAGGCCAAGTCAAAGACGATGGCACTGGACTATTCCATATCAAGCCGTTCGAGGCGACGCCGCGACTGGTAGTCAAGGATCTTCGAGATGACCCTTCCGCACCAACAATGGAGGGTTTGAGAAAGGCAGAGTTTCCTATGAGCATGTTTGACGAGAACAAAATCGCACCAAAGAAGACTTTGCCATTTGGTTCTGATTACTCGCCTGATGATCCTTCCCATGTGTTGATATTTCAGCTCAACTTTATTGAGGGCGGGCTTATATTTACAGTCAATGGGCAGCATGGCTGCATGGATATGACGGGTCAGGATGAGCTTATCCGACTGCTCTCCAAGGCTTGTCGCGATGAACCTTTCTCAGAACAAGAGATATCAACAATGAATCTTGATCGTAAGACCATTGTTTCACCGCTGGAGAAGTACGAACTCGGGCCTGAGCTGGACCATCAAATCATCAAGCCCCCTCCAACCACTGAAGCCCCGCCAACACCACCTAAAGCAAGCTGGGCTTTCTTCTCGTTCAGTCCACAAGCGCTCTCTGAGCTCAAAGACAAGGCAACACGGACTCTTGATGGGCACACGAAGTTCATCTCAACAGACGATGCCCTCTCAGCGTTTATCTGGCAATCCGTCAGCCGCGCCCGTCTCCCCCGTCTAGACGACTCCACCTCAACTGAATTCTGTCGCGCCGTCGATGTGCGCACTCAACTAGACGTGCCAAAGAACTACCCAGGAATCCTCCAAAACATGACCTACAGCGTCTCGAAACTCTCCCAAATTGCCAACGAGCCCCTCGGCATCGTGGCATCTCGCCTGAGATCCGAACTCGGCCATGATGATCTCCGCCGACGAACGCAAGCCCTGGTGACATACCTCCAAGACCAGGAAAACAGGGCGAAAGTATCTGTCACAGCGGACGCGAATCCATCGACGGATATTATGTTGAGTTCATGGGCGAAGCTGAAATGCTGGGAGTATGACTTTGGGCTTGGCTTGGGAAAGCCAGAAAGTGTGAGAAGGCCATTGTTTGAGCCGTTTGAGAGTTTAATGTATCTTATGCCCAAGAGGCTGGATGGAGAAATCACCGCGGCGATATCGTTGAGGGATGAGGATATGGAGAGACTGAAGGGTGATGAGGAGTGGAAAAAGTATGGGAAGTTTATTGGCTAGGAGTAGTTCGCGGGGTTGAATGCAACGTTTCGGCGGGGAAGCTCATGACATAATTCGACATCATCCGAGCTTTATGCTTATTCTTGTTTGTAGAGTTGTGTTTTGCGGAGACGATATGCAGATCTCGGACTATTCTACAGATGAGCGTTGCTGCGATAGGTGCGGGAGATGGATGTGACGACCGTAGGGCTTGGCGTTTTTGGAGGATGAGGAGTAGAGCCGAGGCGATGGCCGATTGAAGAGATATAAGTTGGCCTAAATTTATACAATTATTGACATTACGATTACCCAAGGGATCTGTTTGTACCATCAAGTTGCACCATGGATCTGTCTGCTATGGGATTCCCAGGCGCGTTGCCTGATTGGAGTGACCTCAACATCCTCCCAGCCAGAGCCCACTTCTACACCTACCCCAACCAAGAATCAGCCCTCACCTTGAACCGCGACCAAAGCCACTTTCATACGTCAATCCTACTGGGTCTTACTGACGACAGTTTGAAGTTCCTGATGAGTGGGATGGTGATCAGATCAGACTGCGGTTTGAGGGCGTTGATAGTGCGTTTCAAGAAGCGAGACATATAGCTAGTTCGCCGTCACGACAGCGGAGAGTTCCAGAAGAGCGGAACCAAGCTTCTCTATAAGAGCGGAGGTTCTTCTTTTGGCTTTGACTTGCTTCAGGGAAATGCCACCTGGAACATCAACGGCGTGGATATCTTCCAACGTGGCCCCGAACTCTCATTCCATCGCGCCTTGACCCAGAACGACGCTGCATCTTCCGGCGACGGACCGATCTGGGAACAAGAAAAGATCCCAATGATCTATCCTCAGGTCCGCGACGTCACTTGGCGTGTGGACGACGGTGGCACAGTATTACACTACAAAGTCCGGGTCAGCGTCAAGACTCGTGCTTGGGGCGTCGAAGCAGACATGATATACAAGATCCCGACTAGCGGACCTCAACGTCAACTCGAAGCTCAGGGTGAACTCGTCGGCAAGAATGAGTTGCACGTCATTCCCCGCACTGGTCTCATGGCTGTTCTACCCAAGTCATTCGACGACGTGTCATGGTTCGGTCGAGGACCTGGTGAGAGCTACAAGGACTCCAAACAAAGTTCCCGCATCGGGCAGTATAGCTCCACCGTGCCGGATCTATTTACGTATTATGATTATCCTCAAGAGAATGGAAATCGGGAGGATCTGCGGTGGTTAAAAATTGGGAATAAGGACGTTACACTTGATGCGCGGCGAACGGAGAGTGAGCCGTTCAGTTTCACGGCTCGGAGGTACATGCCCTTTGACTTGGATGATGTATAGCACCCGCATGACTTGAAACCGCTGAACATGACGGTTCTGCATCTTGATTACGATAACAATGGACTGGGATCAGCTACAGTAAGGGTGAGACCGTTTGAGAAGTACAGGTGCTACACAAAGCCATTCAACTTTACCTTTAACTTTAACATAGTCTAGACCTACCAAATAATCAGACCAATATGATTATGCGACTTCGGTTATGATAATAATTGATTACTGAACCTTCTTTTCTGCCAAGGTCTCGCAGTACACGTGCATATCGGTGAGCTATTTGGGCGACATGTCCTGTTACACAACAGCTACCATTATGCTTGATGCCGAACATAGTCGTTCCCAATTAGGAATACGATACGAAGTGATGGTTCTGGCTTCTCTAAGCGGCTCGACACAGTAGCGTTGTGAGCACCGAGCTTATGATTAGTGATCAATAATTACTGATCAAAACGCACGACCCGAAACCGGAGTGAATTGTAATCAGTCGAACCAATTATTACAAAACCCTCCGGTACTAGCTGCATTTTGTAACCTTCCTCGGAATGCGCGAGGAATAACACCGATATATATAAATATCTACACTTGGAAATGTCATGCATGAATCCGACCCTCTAACTTCTAAGAGCACAAGCATTTCACCAAACTTTATCAAGCTACCAGCAAACCCCCTTTCTCACTGCAACGGTAATGGCTCGTCGCATTTTTGTTATCGGAGCTACAGGCGCTCAAGGTCTCCCCGTTTGTCGCGGCCTCACCAAAGACGGCGCTTACAGTCTCCGAGTCCTCACCCGTGATACCAACTCAAAGCGCGCCAAGGAACTAGCTGAACTGGGCGACGTCGAGTTCATCGAAGGCTCATTCGCCAATGAAGACAACCTCCGAAAAGGTTATGAAGGTTGCTGGGGCGCCTTTGTAAACATCGACGGCTTCAACACTGGTGAAAAGACAGAGACGTACTGGACAATCCGTGCTTATGAGCTTGCAATTGAGTCTGATATCAAGTTCTTTGTCTTTGGAAATTTGGACTACGGTTATAAGAAGAGCGGCTATGATCCCAAGTTCCGCTGTGGTCATTATGATGGCAAAGGCCGAATGGCGGAGTGGATGTTGAGCCAGAAAAAAACTCACAATATGGGCACTGCCATCTTCACTACGGGCCCATATATCGAGATGGCTATCTCAGCGCAGACGGTCATGACACCCCGTACCGTTGAGGGCGTCGTCACTTGGGCTGTTCCCCTCGCTGATGGAGCGATTCCTCATGTCGCCCTCGATGACTGCGAGCACTACGTCCGCTGGCTGTTTGATCACCCTGAGAGATCAAATGGGCTAGACCTTGAGGTTGCCATTGATCACATCAACTACCACGACCTAGCAAAGGCTTTCCAAAAGGTCACTGGCAAACCCGCTCAATTCATCGACATCCCGATAGAGACATACTTCGAGCACATCCCATGGGCAGCCACCACTCCATCTGGGTACAACGCTGATCCTAATGACCCCGCGACCATGACGTTCAAGCAGAACTTCACTGGTTTCTGGAACTTGTGGCGGCACTCTGGAGGTAACAAGGGAGTTGTTCAGAGGGATTACAAGCTTTTGGATGAGATTCACCCGAATAGGATCAAGACCGCGGAAGAGTTCTTCCGCAGAGAAGAGGAGAAGCGCAAGGCACAGGGACTGCCGAGTATCTTTGAGACGATCGAGAGTGGGAACCTGGGTATGATCCTCAAGTTGAGTGAGGATGGTAGGAAGGGGAAGCTGTAGATGGTATCTTGTCTCCAAGCATAATGGTATTGAACTAGAAAGCTATTCAACCTTATATGAGCTTTTCTGGATTGATGCGCTGTGCATTGACCAGCAAAATTCACATGAGCGCGCATCCCAGGTTGCTTCAATGGGAGGCATTTATATCTCTATATATAGAGTAGAACACAGCTCTATAAATAACATATCAGCAAACCGAACTGTTATCAGCAACGACTTGACAAGCCAGGCGAAATAGGCATTTTAATTTTATAGTACGGTAAAGACTGTATAATGCAGACACAGCATAGAAAGCTATGACTATACTAGTAATGAATGTAAAGAAACACAGACAAACAGGAAAACCACCAAAATACCCCTTATCTGCCACCCCCCCTCAGCAGTACTCGCACACATCAACAGAAACGTATAAAGTCGAGAGTTTCCACCTCCAAAGTTCTAAAACGAGAAACCTTCATCTCCCTGAATCATCGTTCAGTGTTGATCTTTCGGAAGAGCTCTAGTTCTTCATGCCGAGGCAGAAGGTCCAGCCTCCGATATAGGTACCATGAGCAAGTCCAACACAAGCTCCAAGTTGAACAACGGCAACAGGAGTCAGAGTGCCGACAGAAATAGCCTCCTCAGTTAAAGCAGCAGCGCCGCAAGCAGTAAGGC
Source organism: Fusarium mundagurra (assembly GCA_013396205.1). Taxonomy (NCBI): domain Eukaryota; kingdom Fungi; phylum Ascomycota; class Sordariomycetes; order Hypocreales; family Nectriaceae; genus Fusarium; species Fusarium mundagurra. The sequence goes on along the minus strand of JAAOAN010000269.1, from coordinate 15,245 downwards.
CAGTAGCATAAGCAATAGTCAGGCCAGCGGCACACACAGCACAACGGGCACTAGGGCAACCGGCCAGTCGACGTCGATGATCAGCATCGTGGGCACTGCGATAGGAAGCAATCCTGTTATTGATCTCCCTCTGTACCTTGTCGCGGTTACTTTCGCGCTTTGCAAGCTTGGTGTCGGTTTCCATGTAAGTCTTGAATTCAACCTTGATTTCTTCAAGGGCAGCGGTCTTATCAGACTGGGACCATGATCTAATGTCCTTGGAACTGGTGTGAAGGAAGTCTGCCCATTTATCAACACTGATAGTGGACATGTCAGAGGCAGAGAGGAGCTCATTGATGTTGGCCTCTGGAATGCTGAACTCTGTGGCTACCTCCTTGACAGTGAGGGAAGCGGTGACGGCAGTGGCAAAGGCCCAGAGGATGATCTTTGTGAAAAGCATTTTGATAGGTGAGTTGGGTAGAGGTTTGTAGAGTTGAAAGATGAAGGTTGATATAGTGTAGAATGATGATGATGATTAGAATACAAGAGGGTCTGATAGAAGGCGTTCTAGCTTGTCTTTATACTTAATTGATCCTCAACTTATAAGTCTTTTCTCTTTTACCAAGCCCACGTTGAGGGACATTATGCGTCTCGTTAAAACTTGCCAATTCATCCTCGACGTCGACTGACATTCATCTCAACAGTTTAGAGTTTGGAATCCTCCCTCGTATAGCCACTTATCGAATCACTCTTCGGCATCTGCGGACAATCTTTGCATTCCTTCAGCGTTCCGGAAAGCCCCCGCGACGGTTTAGACAAGAGATGCTGTAGTTAGAATATGTGATTACACCATGGGACCATAACAAGTCACACGATCATCGTATCCAAGCTCAAGTTTATTGTAAGACCCAGATCTGAATCACGAAGGTGGAAAGACTCTATGAAGTTCTAGCCAAACCTTCATTTTGCAGCACGCAGCGTTCATGCAGCGGCAATACAGTCGGCAGTTACAAAAGTCTATGATGCTGGGAGATATTATTTAGACTGTGATCTGATGATTGGCGTTAGCTACGAGAGCATGGCTTGCCAAGCACTGTAAAATCAAAGGAGCATATTACAGGATTTGCAAGGATTGTTATCTTAAATCTTAATTATTGTACAGTTAAGTAACTAGTACAGGCAGTAATGATAAGGCAAATCTTATCGCTACTTTAATAATATTAAAGTTTTAACGTATAAGAGATCCTTCCTAGACGCGTCCTTGAAAGCTAAATATAATATCCATCAATGAGATAGTAGGATTCATGCAAGATATGTCAGACCCTGGTGTTTCAAAACTTAAATACTAACCTTAAGTCACGTTGGGCAAACTCTAACCTTGATTAATAGTGGCCTGTTTACAAGGTGTTTATACGAGGATCTAATACCATGTAGACAAACACGAGTTGCCTACTTAGGCTACATATACCCGAGAATCACACACGGCTAACCCGTTGTAAGCTTGGAAGATACAACATACGGTGTGACTATCGGCCGACTATCTGAAAAGAGGACATGTCAAAACATGGATTAGACATCTCATATGCTTCGGTGTAAGACTCAGCACTTCATTTTCCTCAACAAGGCTGCAAATAAGTAAGTATATAAACCTCAATCGCTGCACCTCAAGTATCTGAAACCAAACACTACAGAACAAAAGCACTTCACAGCCTCTTCACTCACTCTACACCATCATTTAAACACTCTTTGCACTTGCAATTACTTAAGGTAAAAGCATACAGAATCACTCCCCATTGCTACAGCTTCTAACAGAGAGTCTCATAGCTTCAACATGCAGTTCCTCACTTCAACCGTCTTCCTCGCCATGCTCGGCGTCGCCACCGCGGCGAACCTCAAGACCGCCGTTCTCCTTTGCCCCAATGCCGAGCTCACTTTCTCCGACCCTACCAAGAACATGCCTGCTATTGGTTGCATGCGCGTCTTTGGCTGTGGATCCGGCACCGACGGTGTCAAGAGCGGCAACATCTGGACTGCCTCTTGTCTTGAGTGCCCTGCCGACCAGCAAGTCGGCAAGCTCAGTAACTGCGTCCTTACCTATCTTTGAAACTTTCTTAAAATAGAGTGGATAATGGCTTTGAGGCTATGGAGAACATATTTTGAGATGTTATTGGATATATAGAGGATAAACCTGATAAAGTAAAAAAAAGTATTAAAATAATAAAAACCCGGTTTGCAAAACTTAGTCTATATATTTACCTTAATGTTAAAAAATTCCATATCTTTAAGTAAATTGCTATATCTATATTAAGGCTATTTTTAGTCCTAGTTTTTATTTACTTTAGTTTTGTTTCTATACGAACCTGGCCATTACATTGATTGAGAAACCCCAGACATTAGACGTGCTCAGCCAAGTACTACACGAGTCGTGCATAAGGAAGCGGAGCGAAGGCTTGCCTGGTTGGGTTCCAGATTGGGATGCGACAATAGATAACCGGTACCACCTGACAAACACAGAACGCACGAATGTGGTGCAGCCGCGCCTCCGAAGACATGAAACCAGAATGGATAGTGCAAGATTCAGGCCATGTCATTACTCGTGGCTTGGAGATTGCTGAGATCCATGCTACCGCACCTGGCTACCCTTCTATCATCCCTGGCTCAACACTTGGAGGCAAAACAGTCATTAACGAGTGGCGTCGACTCGCTGGTCTATCTGCTTTCTCCCATGTATCTCCTATTGATACGACATCTTGCAGTAAGCGGGAACATGTCTTTAAGAACGCCCTCAGTGGAGGTTTTGCTTCCATGAAGTGGCCACAAGGCAGTCTAGAGTACACGAAGTCATACCATGCTTGGCTCGAATGGTTTGTTTCCTCGGAAGTAGCCTTGGCCAAGTCATGTAAACAGGTAATGCAAGATTTCGATCAGCTGATTTGGCAGACGAGTGAACGTCGAAGATTTATCGTGTCGACTGATGGGCAGATGGGTCTTGGCCCAGAGGGAGCTGAGAAGGTCAATGTGACTCTGATTATACCTGGGGGGGGGAGGTTCCGTATGTTTTGAGGAGGGTTGGTAACTCTGACTGTGGAGTGAAGAAATATCGGTTGCTGGGGGACGCCTTTATCAACGATGTGATGGTGTGTGAGAAGATCAGTCCATCGATGTCCGAGTTCACCAGAATAACCATCGGCTGATACCATTGGTATTAAAAAGCTTGACATAATGACAGTATATACCCACGTAAAAGAAAGAAAACAAGGACAAATTTCGTAGCATTGCGACAGTATGTGTCTTCCATATTGTCAGCCTCCTCCAAGTTAACCTTATCTATCATTGGCATTCTTCTTCGATCTTTCTCAGCTCATATAACCAATATTCTATCATGTTCCTCTGATATGGGTTGCCTTTCTCTTTAGGATCCGGTTCAGGTGGTTCAGGTCCTACCTTATCCCATACTACCCCAATCTCTTCAGCTGCACGTTTCTCATCCTCTGTTAAAGCGCTACCTTCGAGGTGATCTAAAACGTCGCTCATGCGGCCAACCCAAGTCTGTTCCCAGAAGTCCATAAGTCTATGAGTCTCGATATCTGGATCTTCAAGAAGAGAAGTGATGGTTTTCTCGAACTCATTGATCAGGTCTTCAAGCAGTGCCATCTTGTACCCTTGATTATCTTCAAGATCATCCTCAAACACGCGATTCACATCGTCCCTTCGACAACAAGAATGGCCAATACCCAAGGCGGCGAAAGTGATGAACCTAATAGTGGCGTAGTGATGCCACCTCCGAAAGTGGCAGGAAAAATGACTGAGATAGATGATATATTTGTCGATCAGCTTCAGAAGGGGGTTCTCTTCTAAGAAACTGCCTTCTGAGGGGTCAGTACTATTCATTGTGCTTGATCCTGAGTCCTCTGCGCCTGTCATGGCGTGGTTTTGTGAATAGCGTCGTGGCTTGTACTTATAGTCTCGTTCATTGATCAGCTCTCTCAGTATGAACGTCAGCATATTGCAGCCGCCCGGAGAACATTGGCAACTACATGAATCCACAGTTCTAGCCTCAAATACCGCTGAGTGGACCTCGTGGTACCATTCCTCCGCCGGATCCATTGTAGGTAATGCCGGTAGTGAGTTGCCACCATCTGATTCGTTAGACTGACCATATCTGAAGCAGCTGCTTGTCCAAGAATCTCGAATTTCAGTGCCTATTGCCGAGAATATGCAAGCACTTCCAAAGATATCCTTGGCTGTTGGGAAGGGTAGCTGACAGCAGATGCCACCATGATTGGCTAACCAGCGCAGATATGACAGAGATTGCCGACCTGGAACATACCACCTCTCCAAGTCATCAGAGTCACACCAAGACTCGACATCTCGGAAACCAAGACGAAGAAGAATATCAGCATCGTCTGGTGATTCGAGCTGTCCGTAGACTGACCAAGGATATGAACGGATTCCATTTTCCCTCATAGCAAGGGCTTCAGGGACACAGACACCCCTCTTTTGTAAGAGCTGAGTGACTTTGAATGTATTAGAATCGAGAACATGTTTCGATCTAAGACCCAATTGCTCTATATCTGATCTAGACAGATTTTCTAGAGCAAACCGTTTCAATCTATCTCTACGGTCTTTCAAGTGACGCAGGTATCTCAGCTTGCACCTTTTAGAAGCACGATCCAGTATACGTCCTAGGGTTGCGTCTGTGACTTGAATCATGCAGTCAGCTTTCAACAAAATAACGGCGCACTCGGCACACCTGCACCTTTTGCACATTCGCTTGTTAAGTCCTCTACAGCTCGTGCCACTCAAGGAGACTGCGAAGTCTAATGCCGAGGACCCTCCATAATGGGTCCAGTTGAGAAGCGCTGTGTCTGCGACATCCACCAGAACCCGTAGAATTGATGGCTTGTCTGCGGCGAGATGGAGTGGAGTATGCCCGAATTCGTTTATCTCGCCAAGGGTGCTGGGATGGTTTGCTATCAAAAGCTTGACTTCTTCCAGATTATGAGATAAAATTGCCCAGCCTAGTGGACCACAGCCATACGCTGAATGGAAACTCTTGGTTAGCATGACAGACGGAGCAGATTTTAGAGGATAAATAGACAAACCATCGGCTATTCTAGTTGAACAAGACAAAAAGTGTAGTTGAACCTCAGCGCTTGGTGCCCAGATCACTTGTCCCGCTACATTAGCAAGTTTCCAACCAAGGGTCAGAGATGTAACAAATTCAGATACTGCAGCGCCGTCGGTATTTGATTGAAGTATGAGATCTGCTGCGGCGGTAGGCACAGGATGGGCGACACTCCCATATGAGTATAACCCAAACATTGTGCTGAGCGGCGTACTGAAGAATACCTTAGTCGACTTCTAACCTGCCAATCTGAAACTAACATCATGAACTTACTCCCCTCTTGTATTGTAATCATTAGTCAGGGCCTTGTTGTTAAATAAGTACTCAAGTAGATCAAGCAACGGACGGGCCTGGCTAGTCTCTGCCTGCCTTTGTGGTAAATTGACGACATTGTAGCAATACTTTATCTGATGATGCGGTTAGGGTTCATTGCGCTAAATGTGGAATGAATTGTGGCTTACACATTGGGCCACTCTGTAGACTAGAGACTCATTGCATTCGTTGACTGCTCGAGGGGATGCCTGTTTGGTCTGAAATAATCGCAGTATTGAAGACACCACAGCAGGGAGCAGTTCCTCTTCCCATGCTCTATCCTCCAGCAGGGAGCAGTTCTTGCAAAAATTCCAGATGACATTTCTCGAACTCGTCAATAGAGACATCATTCTGAAAGTTGATGCAGACTTTGAGTCAACAATAGGATAGTAGGTGAAATTTGGGCTGAAGCTCAACCCCCCTGCCCCCGACCCAATCGTAAATGAAAGCTGGATAGCCGAGTTTAGCAAATAACGGAGCCCAGTGTATGTCAAGGCAACCTTTTTACTTCGATCGGGCTCTGATATTGTTTGAGCCGCTGGACATGCGGGTAAATGCCGTTCGGCGGTTGTCTCGTGAGAAAGGGCTAAGGAGCCCAAGGCAGCATTCCAACGTTGAACGTGTCGGCGGTGACGACATAAACATGCAAAGCGGCCTCCAGTATAACTGGACACAGCTGCTTTGGCCATTACCACATTTTCATGTGGTACTGAAAGTCTCTCCTTTGACCGATGCGGCTTTGGAGTCACTACAGCATCACATATCTCTCGTAATACCCCCGGCTTTCTGAGAAGCCGACCAGTTACCAGTGCGGGAGTGATCTATATTTACGTCAGGATTTATTACATGATGACTCCTGTGCATAGTGATGCTTACATCTTGTGGTGTTCCGTTCATGGTCGATCCTTGGACCAGCACCTGTTTGAGCAGGTTCTCAAGATCATCAAAGCGTGTGCCAAATTGGGATATGGCGCTTTGCATGCCTTGAATTGGGGTGCTCATGGCTGAAACCTCGGACTGGACGACTAGAAGATCACTAGAGATGGTCTGTGAAGTTGCATGGAGCGCGGTCAACTTCTCAGACCCTAAGTATGATACAGAACTGGTAAGGCTTTAGAAAAGCAGGCACATAAGGATCTCATTATGGGAGTTACTTACAATCCTAGACTTTGCAATCCCAATTGAAGAGTCGCATTGATGTGATGCAATTTGGTCGCCATTTGCTCGAGCTTTGGGCGATGGAACGGATATAACAGCTTTTTGCCCTTGTTCCGAGCTGTGTTCCTTCGACCAGTTGTGCCTTGATCGTTTGTAATGAGCGTGGCTACCATGCTCTCCAAAGCCCTTAGTTCTTCATTAGATGAGTCTAAAAATTGTCGCAATGCCTCGGTCTCCGTTCTGTGGTCATTCTGGAACCGAGAGATTGATGATTCGATGATTTGAAGCGTCTTCCGTAGCGTGTCGTTCTGCTGCATTACAGAGGCGATGTCTTGGTCGCGGGACTTCAGGGAGTCAAAGTAGTCGGTGATGCCCCCAGTGACTTGGAGGCCCAGGGATACCACGGCCAAGGCCAACCCAGCGACGGAGAGAGGGTCAGCCATGGCAAAACAGGTGATGATAGCCCAAAGAAGCTTCGTAACGACAAGGTTGTCGGATTAGAGGTATGGGGAGACAACACCGTGGACCAAATCTAGGACTTTGCTGACTGCATATTGCTGCCTTATCAGGCTCTCACTAGCTGCAGTGCGTATTTGTCTTTTCAACCATGTTGGTAAGCAGGTTACACAAATTACATAAAACTACAAGATAACGTCTCTAAGCTCAACTACAGTAAATATAAATAAAATTACATTTAAATATATTCCCAAGTATAGCTCATTTCAGTAAAGCCTACAGTAGAATATGTAAAAAACCGTCAGTCCCCCAACTTTAATATTAAATGTCGGCACCCACTTAGGGTAATCAACCACACTCAGTGTGACTAGTGCACAAGCCTCACATAACCAGATCCTTGCAAGCTGAAATGCACCTACATACAGAACGAGCGATCAGGCTGCGCACTTTTGCAGCTCGCCCAATGATAAATAGAGCTTACTAATGGACCTAAGCGCTTATCTTGCGGACTGAAAATTAAATCCCTCATTTGCATGGTTTCAGTTCCATTTCCTACGGCAAAATCCCCCGGATACACGATCTCCCCAACTTAATCGATTGAACCCACTATTCAGCTTACTAGATCCTACCTTAAATCCTCTAGTTTGATTTTTTGCAATGCCGAGATGCCATTGCAAAGCAAGAGAACAGTCAAGGTCCATGAGATCCCCGCAGGCACTTCCGAGAAGGAATATCTTGACTTTGTTGAGCATCTTTGCACCAAACCGCAGAAGCCCTCCAAGTCTCACTTCTCTATGGTTACTAAGCACTTTAAGAGAAAGTCCAGGGTACTAGCAGGTGCATCAACCTCAGCATCAACAGATGAGGTAGGCGAAGAGGCAAAGTCGGAGGATGAAAGTGAATTGACTCGGCCACCTTCGAATTTAAAAGGCAAAGGGGAGCAAGCTGCACCACTGCTCAACGATTCTCAGCCGACTGCAAATGGTTGGAAAGAAACCACTCTCTGCCTCCAGAATGGTCTGCCAGTGGGGACAATCTCTTTCGAGAGTGAGACCCTAAAGAACGAAGCCCTAGCCCGGCATGGGAAGGATAAGAAATCGTGTTGGAAAGACTGGGTTGTCGAGGACAACTTCAAGGAAGTCACCATTCTCTATGATGGGCCTACTGCAAAGTTCGAGTAAGGTTTCTCTTGCGTAGGGTTATTGATGCAAAGCACTAACTTTCTTTCTAGCATCTGCGCGGTTCACGGGCTGGGAGGTAATGCTATCGACACCTGGACTGCGGACCATGGTAAAATGTGGTTGAGAGACCTTCTGCCGGAGCATCCAAACTTCGAGAACAGTCGCATTATGACTTTTGGCTATGATTCGGACCTTACGGACAGAAGTACCGTGATGGAACTGGAGAACTGGGTAGACACTCTTCTACGGTCTCTGAACGAAGTGTGAACTGGGGACGAGGTAGCTTCCATTACCTGAGGGGCGTTGGATAAGTACGGTGCTGATCAGGTAAATGTAGGAGAAAACACGACCTCTGTTATTCGTATCTCATTCCCTGGGAGGACTGGTTGTACGAAAGGTACGGTCCCACGAATATCAGGTGTTCGGCAACTTACCATGTTTTCTAGGCTATGCCACAGCTATATCCTACTTCCAACTACGAAAACATCACACTATCGCAATGCGGCATTGTCTTTCTTGCGACTCCGCATCGTGGTTCTACAAAGGCAGATTGGAGCAACTTTTTGGTCGCCACGGCGCATACAATCGGAGGCGTGAGACCAAAGACTGTCAGGATACTTCAGGCCTTCAACACTGCTTCCGTTTATGATACCGCATCATTCTTCAAACTTATTCCATGCCCACCTTTTCAATGCTTTGCAGAAGGCCTCAAAATGCGGGTTAGAGGCACCAATCAACATGTATGTCTGAGCATCGTCTGCTATCCGATTGCTGACTTTAACTGTCTGTAAAGATTGTGACACAGGCATCCGCGACCCTGGGAACGCGCCAGGCGCATATGATCATGGATGTTGACCATAGCTCAATCTGCAAGTTCGAGTCAAGACTGGGACCTTTCACGGCAATCAGCAAGGCCCTATGGGAGCTGCTCAATAATGTAACAACAGGTGGCCTACAGCAGCCCAATGCTGGACATTTACGCCGTGTAATCAACCTTGACAAGACACATTTAGCAGATAAGTCCTAATATAATAGCCAGATGTTCGGTCAACCGCGCTTCCTTGCCCATGCATATCCGCCCGATCGAGGTTTCTGGTGGGAAGGAAACGAACTGAACGGTATCCAACATCAGCTCACGTCGACTAAGTCTTTCTTCGGGCGATCCGTAGAGTTGACCACTCTTGAATCGTCCTTAGCAGGAGATAGAACACGCCCGAGTCTCACTGTAGTGAAGGGTATTGGAGGAATAGGGTACAAATCGTGAGCCTTCTGGCTTTTACTGTCCAAGTACTGACGTTCATGTAGCAAAACTGAGCTCCTTCTTCAGTTTGCAGCTACGCAAAAAGACCGCAGGAATGTCTTCTTCTTAGGGTCCCAAGATGGAGAGACAATCGACAGCGTTCTCTCCAAGCTGTCAACGAGAATTGGCTTCGACATGATCGAAGACCCGGGTGAGAATCAAGAGTGGTGGAGGAACACCCCAGTGGCTGAGCGCATTCAGATCTTCTTCACGTGGCTGGGGGATACGTGCAACAAAGACTCACTTTTTATCATCGATGATATTGAAGCTTTTGGATACTCCAAAATTCCAGTCATCTTGAGGTATCCAGCACGACATACCTTGATTTCCACTCGAGACTCCAATTTGAAACGAGTGGATCGAGTTTTTCGGGAGCTCCGACTGTCTCCACTGGGTCACGATGATACAGTAAGAATCTTGCAGAGCACACTCGAAAGTCTCTCTGCAGACCCAGCAATTTGGAATGATCTTGGTACCATCGCCCGTACAATTCAAGGCCACCCTCTTGCAGCTAGAAATGCTATCCCGTTTGCAATAGAGTATCTGGCGACCTACGAGAGCCCCAGCGCCGAGTTCTCGAAGCTATTCGAAATTCAGGATCCCGAGGAGCGCAGAGTATTTCTCAAGTTCAGCTTTGAAGGTCGATCACTATGGGATGCCTTTGATACCTCTCTGGAGCGTCTCGAGCAACAAGAGAATCCTCAGAACGCGACCAGCCTTCTTCAGATACTTCCATTCTTGTCCCGTGACAATGGTTATGTGGATGACTTTTTGAAGATGGACAAGCGTTTGCCACTTGATTGCGAGATAGAGCTACCAGATATGGCGGTGCTCAAATCTGGCTACACTGTCATGTCGAGCTGGCTATCAAAGCTGCGCGGTGTCTCGTTTTATCTCCAGAATGGCTCGTCTAATCATGCCAAGGCCCTCGACATACACCCTCTTATGCTGCAGTACATGCTGCTACGTTTAGATGAGCGCACAAGAATGGATCTCATCAGACAGGTCTTGCAAATGTGCCATGCTTTAGTGGACAGTCAAAATGAACGAGAAGCACAGATCAAGCCGCATGTTCTCCATTGCGTTCAAGTCTGTCGGGGACTGGGAATCTTGCTAAACAGCTTAGGTCTGCCTGAAAACACAATCAGTTGGGTAGAAGCCTTACACGGGATACAAGTAGAGGAGGGAGAGGACCCATTCAGGGACCCGATCGACCTGTCGTCCGCAGCAGTAGACGAGTTTGTTAAAAGCTGTATGGAGATGAAAGAGAGTCTTCGGCAAGATAGAAACTCCTTGCTTGAAGAGAATATAGTGAATCAGATGCTGATGAATTGTTTAAGGGCTTGCAGGGCGCTGAGATGCTCAATAGCAGAGCAGGGAGAAATAGCCGACTATCTCAAGCCTTCCCTTTTGGAGGCGATCGAGGTACTTCAAGGGATGGTTAGATCACGAAACATGTATCCGGATATCATTTTAGAACTCTGTTCTTTTCGAGCTACTTTGGTTGAAACTGGAGAAAACCCATAGCGAAGGAGTATATAAATGGTTATTGTCTCATTAGACTAGATTTATCTCCCAATTCTTACGCGTTAGCTGCAATCTGCGATTGAACGTTGTGATGTATCGGCTATACGAATATGTCCGAGCTGACAATAAAATCTACAAGACACGGGGATATGATTGGCAGGGAAGAAGATGACTGAGCATGTGACCTGAGTGCTGGAGGCGCTGAAGCTGAAGCCAGCCTCCAGCTTCTGCCACGTAAGCTAATTTCTCTTCATCTTCAAACCGTTTCTCACGATGGCTGCTGATTCTATGTTGAACTGAATATATCTGAACTTTTCTCTGCTCATCACGACTTTTTGCTCGTCCATTTACGCTTGCGCTTCCCACGGCCGGCGTCTCGTCATCATTTGTCAAGACCGTGTCTTACGCGGCATGGACCTCAACGAAGACAGTCTTCTCCGATTCTTTCGTTTTATTCGATCGATTCAATGTGAAAGAGTTCCTTGCGACCTTTTTGTTCGCGCATGCGAGCCGAAGTCGACTTGGTCATCAAGTGGAGAGGTAGTTGAGAGGCTACCACTAGAGGCCGGGGTTCCAGAATGGCTTATCGATTTCTACAACACCAACAAACCTTTCTTACATCATCCGACCCATGGATCACATATTGCAGGCGTGGAAATCATACTCGAAAACGGTGTTCCATACTTTGAGGTAGCGACAGTAAGCCAGCCCGAAATTGAGCTCAATCAGCTTTCATCAATCGCCAATGAATGCTCCATGGCGGAAGAGCGTCTTGCTGTTTTCCTGCAAGCATTTCCTTCTATCAATATTGAGATAATTGGAGAAGAAATTGTCGACAGGTTGATGAATATCGCCACGCAATCTATTCTGCCCTTACTCTCATGTCTCACCGACGCAGACATAAAGGACTGGCTGCTGCCGAAAAACCACGAGGAGTATGTCGAGTATGCTTATTGGTCATGCCTTGTATGAACTAATCATAATATCCCAGGTTGGAGTCATACCTGTTCTCTCTCTTCGAGTTCCTGTATAATGTTATTGCTATCTTAGGAAATGAACACCCACTACTCCCATTATCATTACCACAGCGAATATTGAATATCGCCCCTCACGGTACAGGAAATGATAGTATGGTCGCCCTTCAGAGAATTGCAGGCATCTTGAAGCAATCCAAAGACAATGGCGAAGACTTACCGGAATGCAAGCCTTTGTCCCCTGGAACGAAGACTGACGAAAGAAGTCATGTCATGTTGGGATATTTTTTATCACTGCCAAATATGTATTGGCCTGAAGCCCTCACTACTTGGCAACTTTTGCTCTCCAAAAGTCCGTCTCAGATGGAGTACTTAGCAGCGATCAGCTTTTGCAAGCAGTCGCGCCTAGTTCTGCTTGAGAGACCAGCGTTTCTTACATTGGATACCATGGTGCTGGAAGGTCTCCTGCATTCACGGCAAAAGCATCATGACCAAGCAGCGAAGACTTTGGAGGCGACTAGGGTCGAAGTCGTCTCCCAGTATGGACCATGTTCCATGCAGGTCGGAATAGTCACAGCCGAGCTCGCCAATTGCCACAACATCCTCCGTCGGGAGGCACTCGCTGAGTCTATATTGAGAAGTACCCTCCAAGCACGTACTGACTCAAATCTCTCGACCCGGCGCGACGGGGTTTATCTCAGGTTGGCACTGGCAGATTCGCTCATAGGCCGAGCTAGATACCAGGAAGCAGTGCCAGTGCTTGAGAGCGTTATTGATAATCCCGGTATTCCAGCAACATTTCGGATGATGAGCGCACTCCGCCTTGCAAGGTCACAGCGTAGGATGCTTTGCGTTCCAGTGAAGGCATTCAAACAAAACAGCCCATTGTGGACAGGCCTGACACTTCTTGGCAATGTACCTGAAGGTCTTGTGATGGAATATGTCGAAGAAATAGGTTGCAGTATTTCACAACTACCGAAAGAACAGCTAGGCGAATCAAATACGACGCAGCTCATACAAGCAGTCAACTCCGCACTGCGTAGATCAAGATCTCTTCCAGACAGCCCATGCTTGGAATGGTATACGAACCTTCAACAAGAATACTTAGCACGAACCGCAAAGGCCACGAAGGTGAACAAAGGAAAGGAAAAGAACATCGATCTACAAACGAAAGATAAGGATGATATAGGAACTCCCATATCCTCCAAAGCATCACCTCGTCTTCCTATTCCAGCAGACGTCGCCATGTCTGAGGATGAGGACCCCTGGTCAGAAAGATTAGTCTTGTCATTTGGTATATTAACATTAGTCCTGCCATACAACCCCGATTTACGCTAACCTTATGTCGAGATGGTGGTGGAGTTACTGCTCTCTCTAGTCTCTTAATCTTGAAGAGCCTCATGAAGCAAATTAGGAAGCTTGAGATTGAACATGACGACGGCCCAGCATTCTCGAGCGGCTCATATCCTTGGATGGATCCCAGTACAATTCCTACGGTTCGATATTTATCCGATGCTGTTGAAGAGTATCTCCCCTGCCACTACTTCGACTATGTGGCTGGATCCTCAACTGGAGGGTAGGTGAGAAGCGACTCAAGCCGCATCATAAGCTGATCATTTCCAAAGCCTCAACGCCATAATGTTAGGAAGGCTCCAGATGTCTGTAGACCAGACCTTGAACCATTTTGAAGAATTTTGTAATTCCGTCTTCGGGCACCCTAACGCGTTTCACAACGTGTCAACACGCTTTCTCCCGATACCCAAATACTCATCCGCCAGGGCTCGCGATGCTTTCCAGAGGATCATTATGGGCAGTCATGTGGTTAGCAATAAGGATAGTAAGGAGAAAAAAGAATTCGCTAGGTATGAGGCTTTCACCAGCCAAGACAGCCACACTCGAACGTGAGTTAAGCCCCTCAACTACTGTTGATCTTATGGATAACAAGGACGTTCAAGGATGGTGGTTTCTCTCTGTAGTCCGCTCGATACTAGGATGCCACGCATCTGGAAAAGTTTTCTTTCGGCAGAAATCAGGGATGGAGCTACCATATGGGAAGTCGCCCTTGCAACCTCTGCTAACCCACTCTATTTTGACGCCGTGGAGATCTCCAGCGTGGTGCACACTACTGGAGATTTGGTGGCGATTAATCCATCGTTCATGGTCTTAGAAGAAGTTTTCTCTCAGCACACCAAACCTCCCACAGTCTTTGTCAGTCTCGGAACAGGGTCAGATGTGGACAGAGAGCCAAGAATATCTACGCGTAGCAGGTACTACCCTAATAGGACAGATAGCCACACTCCACTACACCACCCACGGACCTATGACACTAGAGCAGAAACGCAGCGGTGGCTGTCTCTTGCTGAGTATCTGGGCCTAAAACAGGCATACAGACTCAATGTTGAAGACAACTTAGACGGGATGCCTGATGATAACTGGAGCCCGGCCAGAACTGGAAGAGTTACAATCGGACATATCACGGAAGCCACAGAGGATTATCTCACAGTCAATGCTGTAAAAGATAAAATCGATAAAATTGCCAAAGAGGCCGTTCGGATTCGACGTGCGCGAGCAAAGACGGAACGTTGGGAAGCATTCGCAACAGATATATACTATATTTGTCCCTTCTGCCTGGATAGAGTAAGATTCGAACTACGCGCTCATCTACGAGAGCACCTACAATATCGACATCTAAATAGGCGGATGTCCGATTCGGAATTTCAGGCGGCCCTTGACCAGGGCCGCCGCTACAAAGGCAAGGATGCCAAGAGTGTATGATTACCCTGAATGTACCAAGATGCTTTAGGTCTTATATCACGGCTCAGCATTATATGCAAAGTCCCTTATACCATTAGGTCTTCGTTAATGTGACCTTTCCAATTATTCATGATTACTTATAATGAGTGAACCCAATGCTAACATGGTAAAATAACTTCTTCAACGCTCATAAGTACGAGAATAATTTCTGCAACCTTTGATCTTTATGGAGTAATTTCAGCTCCCAATCAAATTACCTGTAAGCCGCTGACAGTATGCCAGTTCTACTATGGCAGTTAAAGTACGTAAAAGACTGATCAGCCTGACGCAACACCATAAGTTCATGCCAAAGATTCAGATTCGCTTCCTCGCCCTCCCTCTCCATCCGATTGAAATGATTAATCTGTGTACCAAAGATCTCCTTATGCTTGGGCGTAAGAGACCATTTCTCAAGACGCCCAAGCATAAGGAGATCT